>VACF01002107.1:0-110023 GCA_006891605.1 Pleurozium schreberi | reverse complement strand
CAAAATCACAAAAGTTAATAATCCAATCACTGGATTAACTCTACAATATTCACACACACAATTCCACCAACCCAATCACTGGGTAAACATGCACTTCAGTACAGATTATCACAGACACAAGAAACAAATCCAATTACTGGATATAATTCACAAAATCAACAAACAAAGTTAACACATCCAATCACTCGGTTAATACACCAATTGTCACGTACAACAACAATCCAATCATTGGATTAGACACTACACTGAGCACTACGGTGCTGGACAATTTGTTTTACAAAAGACAAATTATATTAAAAATATTGAAGGAGTTCACAACCTACAAAAACTTGACAGCATATCATGAGAGAGAGAGAGCTTCGACTCTAAGAGTGTGAGGTGTGAGTGACAATTCRTCCGGCCTTAGCCACGGGAAACCGTRTAACTGCAATTACCAATTGTCCAACGACAATTCGTCTCCTTTCCCATTTAAACAAAACACAACTTTKGGAATYCTTCATCTAATTGTCTACCTTTACTTCATCCATTYSTAAGTCAAGTAGTAAGTGACTGCATTTTCCACTACTAAAGACAATTAGTCAAAAAACAAAAATTTACAASGCTCACAGATATTTTTTTAAAATRCATAAATTTCAATATTTCATAACAATATGAACTTTGGACCTACAACCATGCTTTGCCTAATTTTAAGCAACACAGTCTCTTTGATTTATGCTATAACATACATCCATGGTGAAAATTTCAGAATTTTTTTAGTTTATTTTGTATTTGATTTGAATGTTCTTTGTTTTTCTCGTTAAGAAATTCACAATAATTTCAAATTGTCTCCAAAAGTGTGGAAAAACAAATATAAATTTTTTCATTCACATCTTTGCCAAATAGCAAAAAACATAGTGAAGGGCAAGGATCCTTCAACTTAGTGGTCATGGGCCAAGTGTCCTTAAAGGAGTCACTCTTAACCCCTAAAAGCCCAAGGTGACAACAATGATTGTGAGTTGAAAAATTGTTGACACTCGATTGAATATTTAAGAATTGTTGACCTTCAGGTAGATATTGGTATCAAATAAGAATCTTCATTATTGTACCCCGTAGTTGGTCATAAAATAGTCAATTAAAGTTGACAAATGTGATTTGACAAATGTAGGAAATAGAGAAATTTGTTTTTTCCTTTACAATTATATTTTCTAGAAGAATAACCCAATCTTTGGAGCATCACTTTTTAGAAATAGTTTTGCCGACCGTGACTACTAACCACCACGTATCAATGAACTCATTGAACACTCAACCGTAGAATCAAATGAATTCCAAATTCAAATCCAAAGACTGAGAGATGAATTAGCATCCCGAGTGTTTCTATTATGTGAGCATAGAAGTGTGAGCCTATGAGCTTAGAATACTACACACCTATGTAATAGGTGTATACACTATAGAAACCGTCTATGATTATAGGATGTATATGTTATAAATACCTATATTATAGGTGTTTATGATACATACACCTTCTATAGTGTGTGGTATCTACATTATAGGTGCCTATATTGTAGGCTCAATGCTCACAAGCTCGCATTCTTGGGCTCACATACTAGCACCGTTGAGAAAAGATATACAGTATCGTATAGCTCCCTTGGAACAACAACACCGAGAGAAGTTACAAGAAATATAAATTTCTCAGAAGACAGAATTGCAGGGCGTCATTGCTAGACTTACAGTGGCACATATTGAATTGCAAAAATTCCAGTCAAAGTTGAATCGAATTGTGAGAACTCCATATGGATTTCGAAGTCAAATACGTCACAGGAAGACCGGGAGGGTGATACCGGGGAGGGTATTTAGTTTCAGTATGTAACTATACCCCCCAAACTTTCTATTTCTAGGAAGTTTGGGGGGTAAGTTACATACTAAAATCTTATACCCTCTCCGGTAACACCCTCCTGTTCTCCCAGTGCGTAAGCGTCGTGATCTGTGCGACCTTGCTCCTAAAAGAGGTCACACTAAAGCAGCTCGCCGTCTAGCTCGTTTGATTGTGGCACCTGAAACATCAAGGAGGATTCAAGAAGAGAACGCAATAGCATCCACACACAAGCCATTGTGCGGAAGTAAAGAGTTTCAAATCAAAACAAGGAAAGTATTCGGCTTTTTTTCTTTCTCAAACAGAAGTTCAATCAATGCTAAATCTGCCAATTATGAAACCAGTTGGAATCAAAGTGGCTAATCAATATTTGGCTAAGGTTGGAGATGCGGTAGGCCCTCATTAAATTCTTGAAGTCTGAGACGAAAGTGGAATGACACTAGATGGTTACAACAGAATGTTTAAGACATTCAAAGGTGGACTGCGAGTGGCTGGTAAAGGCTTGAGAGTAGGATGCATGCCAAATCCTCATCAGGTGCAGCTACTTCGAAAGGCACTAAATGGAAATTTTGAAGATTTGGATTGGTCAGTACGTGTGCATTAACAATACCTACAAAGTAGCAACCAACTCAAAAAATTCTCGTAAAACGAAAGAGAAAGCATTAAAGTTGGATAACTTCAATAATTTATTTCTTGATATATAGAAGCTTTCCAAAGAACKATGATTCGTCTCTACAAGTTCACTATTGAAGGTGAGCATCAAATCCCGTCCTATTTCATAATGTAATGATCAAATTGCTTTCGTAACTTAAAAGTTGCAGTTGTCAAAATAATGAGGAAGATATATTGATCCCGATATCATTCGCTCACTTGCCTTGTAGTAACACCAACTAAAGCTATTATTTTCAAGCCCTGGGTTACTTAATTGATTCATCTCTGAATCTACCGTTGCGATTGTAGTGTYGATTTCTATCATAGCTATCCGGCTTTCAACATTGTTCTGCAAAGAGATGTAGTACGTAAAGCAGTTTAAAGTCCTTTTATCACAGAGTAGAGATGTGCTTTTTTTTGTTGGTGTGGTGTGGATCCATGACAAGGACGTAAAGAGATGCTCTTAGCATGAGATATTAATTTCGAAAAGGCTCAACCTAATATTGTCAAGTGCTTGAGTTGTGTAGTGTCAAGGGTAAGCTTGGGTCAAGGTGTGTCACATGTACGCAGTTCCCTTAGATGGACAAAAATTCATCKAGACATGTATAGGCGTTTTGCTTATGACTCTTGCAGCTCAGAATTGAAATAGTACAACATGACATTYTCATAGAGTTATCCTTTGATTTCCGAATAGTAATAAAAKTCTGCMTTTTAATAGCATACTCATKAATTTGATGGGGAWTTCTTACAAAACTAAAAGGTTCACCACTTATATTTGTTTTTAAAATGGATGAAGCCGAGATAGTGTATGGAGAAAAATTGGAAAGAATGAGCATTGCTATTATGATAACCAAGGATTGTGAAAAATATTTCTCAGTGCAATTTGAGCGTGAGATATGGCCGATACAATGTTTCAGGATACCCAAGGAGAATTATGAAATGCTCAAATGGGTTTTGGAGCAAACCAACATACCTTCTTTGATTGAAGCTCAAAATTCAGGACAAGCTCTTGAAGTAGGAGTCAAGTTCATTCCAGATTGAGTGGCATTTAGCTTCAGACATGAAGACTATTAAAGTCCTTTACGGCTTAAGTAACGGAGCAAATGCAAAGCATTGCTTCATATATTGCATGCAAAAGAAACAGAAGACTATCATCACAACAGAAATTGATGCTATTTAGGCACAAAAGAAAAGAACTCCTACGTGGAATGGAGGTGTGTTTGCTTCAAATATAAGCTCTCCATGTCATGTAGTATTGTCAYTTTTATTACTCTAGTGTGATATATGACTATTGTAGTTGATTTTAATTTAGCAAGAGTACGTAATTTTTGTTGAAGAGGGAGTCTAAGACTACGTACTAAGCTACTAACATTGGATAACTTCTTATCTGGTTAGCAAGTTTCATACAGGAGAAGACTTATCATATTGATTACAATTAACTAGTAATTTTAACTAGTATTGATTACATTTAACTAATAAGACTTATTGAATTAAAGCATTAACTAGTAAAAAGCAGTCAATATTATACTGTCTCCTACAATCAATAATAAATTGTCCATTTGATTTATCGATTTCAAGAAATGTTTTTAAAAACACTATTTGTCGCTTCTTACACTATTACTATTCACAACCAATTGATGAAAAAACAATTCATATTCCCCTTCCATTCATATTTCCCTGCTATTCATATCTCATGCAATCGCAGGCAAGGCAAACAACGTTTCAAATAAGTCATCTCTAAATGGGACTCATATAGCTAAGTTGTTTAAAAAATCAACTTTACCTTCTACATCTGATCGAATATGGAAAGACATAGTGATGGCGGAAAGAAACGGAGCTCCTAATGGAACAATTCGCCATGATTGAATGGCTTGCTGGGCTGCCTTGGAGAAATTACTACCATATTTTAYAGGATTGTCATTAGCAAAGGATCAATGTACATCATTTAAGAACCTTGCACATGAATTTGGTCAACTATTTGAGAAGGTGTATGGTGAACATTATGTCACCCATTATCTAGTAAGTTCACATAAATCAGAAAGAGGATACATCTAATGGTTTTTTTTATTCTATTAATTTTTGTTTCACTACTTGTAAGCTATTAAACTGCCTTGGAACTAACCTTTTCCTGTGGAATGGTCTTGTAGCATGTCTTCATAAAGCATGGGTCATGGTTTGTGGATCAATACGGTTCACTTTCTGTTTGGATTTGCGAAGGGACGGAGTTTTCACATCAGGCACCTAAAATAGCGTATCATCGTGACAGAGCTCATGGTGGGTCCATAAACAAAAGGAATCCAACACTGGTTTAGGATCATACAACACAGATTTAGAAATATGAACATGAAAGACAAAGAGKCTCTCATCGACAAAGGAAATGCAGAAGAAATAGTTCAAAAGTGGAGAGAAATTTCAATAAATTCAAGTGCATCTGCTCACGCAGCTGCATGGCGTGCAAAATGCGACAAGGTGGGAAGTCAATGGATTCCTAGATCTTCAAACAATGAAGAAGTCCACAACAATGAAGAAGACTTCGAAGTGGAGATATCAAGTACAATAGAGCCTTTGCATGAGTGATTTTTCAATCCAATCCATGATGATCAGCACCTTAATCGACACTTTGCACAACCCTCTTATGAGAGTGAYGGCATGATTTCGAATTCCAAAACTCCAGTAATTGTTCAATTTTGTTAYCCTATTATAATCAGGCAAATTTTCCAACAGACAATTGCTTGCTCAGATATATGATGTGGTCATTCTCCCATAATTTGTAATATCTTTGGAGATATCACATCTCTTACAGTCTATTTCTTCTCATTTTGTGTATTAACCCCTAAAAGCCCAAGGCCATTTTTCTGTCAAAAATCACTGAAAACTGTCATTTTTGTTGCATTCATCCAAGAAAACAAAAAAATAATTTTTTCCCAGAATCTAACTGTAGGATCTTGTACTTCACTTGTCTTAAGTCATGTGTTAAAAGTTTCATGAAGTTTGACCTTAAAGATTGGAAGATATTAGCATTAACTAGACACAAGACTAACAAGCAACCGGCCGGACCACAAGCACAAAGAGGGGCCGTGGGACCCGTGACGGCCTATCACTGCAGGCCTAGACACCCCTCACACTTGCCAGGACCCACTTCAGRCCGGTTGAAAAACAAAACTATTGCTTGGACCAGTATCCTCTCACTTGGAGTGCCCATGCATGAGCCCAGCAAACAGATCGAGTCTCCACGGTCAGGCGTATGTTTGATAAACAAATGAAAGCATGTCTTTACTGAAGTCATTGGAAAGATTATCCAACATTTTCTTATATCATAGCATCAGTACTTAATGACAGTCCGGTACAGTGCAATGACTTTGATATGTGCATAAATTTATTCCAATGCAAAGCTCTTCATTTTCTGTTCGACTCCTACTTCTCTAATGAATCCCCACTCACGCCACAGGGTTAAAAGGATAGCTTTGACAGGATATTTTTGAAATTGAATTCATTGGAAAAGTGTGCAGTACTTCAGAAGTAAGACTATTGGATGCGGGTATTGTACAGTACAGTACCACTTAGTTGTGATCATTTTCTTCATCTAAATATATAATAGTTGGTGCTGACTGGACTGTGGATGCGCTCGATAGAAGACAATAATATAATAGAATGATTCTTTGCTTGTTTGGGTCCCAATTTCTTGGATTACTGAAGCTTGCTGGTGGCAATTAATCGTAATGGGAGTCCAGTCTTCGGAGCACATTTTCCATGTGGGCGTCTGGGTGGATTAATTTGTGTCCGTCTGTGCATGCAGGCATCTCTCGATAGAGAGTGACGTTGGGTGTAATTAAGTGAGACACTAATTGAAGACTCTCAGTTTGGCAGAGCGTTAATTCGTACCGTTAAAATCCGGGGAGGTTTATTCTGCGATTTTAGAGGCGAATTCCATGGCAGAATTTGGTCGATGATTCAACAAGTCAATTCCGTATAAGCCTCCCCATGTTTTAACCCCTAAAGGACCGTTGTCCCCTCGGGGGACAAATGAGATTTCGGGCAGGTACCTATGGGCTGAATTTTTTATGTGATTTTTTGAAACTTTTTTTGGAGATTGAAAAACTAATGAGCTTCGTGGGAATATAATTTTTTTTTCAATCGGTGCCCGGGAACTTGAGTTCTTCATGCAACCATAGGACCCAATGTTACTTGCTTTCTTCCACAACCGGCTAGGTCTTTGACATCCATCCTCCCTTGAATTGCAGTGCTACAACTTAGCATTGAAAGGTGATTTCCTTCCTCCTCTAGTTGTTGGAAAAAAATCAACTCGAGCCCTTTCCGCCATTTGCTAGCCTTAGCAATGATAGCATGAAGGTTTTATGTTAAAAATGCTGAGGAAACTCCTTAAAACATTTTCCCATGAGATCCACAATACCATCTATTTCTAATGAGATGAATTGATGAGTGATTAGGCAAGTTGCGTCATCCAATTAGGTTTTGGAAGTTGCCCGTTGCGCTATTTCAATTCAATTTTTCTCCGCGTCCGTTTGATTGCGTAAGGTTTAGCATGCTGGTTGAAGCAATTTTAAGCTTTAGGGTTGAGAACAAAAGATTGAAATTTGTTGCATGATGCAGGCTAGGTTAATTAATTTTGCATGCCTTTGTGGTGGTGGAAACCCTCAGAATCGCTGGGTTTGAAAAMCCTCATCTCTAAGATTGTGAGGATTTTTCTTGGAAATGTAAGATTGTGCAACCTTTTATGCAGTAGTGCCAAATTACAGGTCTTGTAAAATTTGATAAAAATATGATTTTTTTTTAGCTCTAGGACTATATTGTGGACTGAAATATGACTTAATTTGAGGTGTATTACCCTCAATTTTGATAGAACAAATGACTATTTCAACTCTAGGTCTTGTGTTGTTGCCTAGAAATTAGACTTCATAAGTGCATTCGATTTGTCATATACAGTGACAAATTGACATTCATTAATTTGTTGCACTCAATTTCATGATATATATAGACATTGAGGACTTCAATTGCATTGGCTTGTGGTTTTTAATGTGGAAAGGAAATTTTCTCCAAGATTTTCTCATAAAGCATAATTCATGTTCTCATAATTTCTATTCAATTTTTTTGTTGTATTGGTTCATGTTTACTCAAGTATTTATTGCATGAGGTGGAACTCAGTTATGATCCATCAAAATAGTCATGTTCCCTCATGCATGTATGTTTTGTAGTTTTTAAAAAAATCATTCTCTTTCTAAACTTTCAACTTCTTTTCAATTCTAGTTTTTTGGTTATAAAAAATATAGCCTACAAAAAATTACATTAACATGGAAAATATAAGTAATGATAGAGTTCCAACAAATAGGCCATTTTGGCAAATTAAGTAATTATAGGGATCCTTTAATTCTTGCCTTGGAGCTAAATAGCCCTCCCTTCCAAATTACCCCCTCGCCGCACGAGGTACTCAAAATGTACATAGAGTGACCCCTCGAGATTATGCTATAACAAAAAATGTGTATATTATTCACATCAAGGGCCCTATAAAATTTGTTTTTGGAATTGAATGCTTAAATTTTTATAAAGAATAAATCAAGAAAATGTCAAAAATCAATTAATTATTTAAAAGATCATACTATTTTGTGTTCAAGATTTAATCACTAAAAATCCTTCTCAATAGCTATATGCTAGAGAAATATAAAAAGTTTGGATAAAAATATCTTTTTAACGTGCTATATTATAAAATAAATACAAAATTTAGCCTTGCAGTTGATGATTTATATCCTTCTAAGGTTTTACCTGTGAAGTTTTTTCTTCAACTTATTAAAGGGATGCATTCCAATACTATTCATCCATAAATTCATTAAAAGAATGACAACATTGAAGGAATTTAGAGCTTTAAAAGTTTAGAAAAGGACTCAAGTCTTGTTCTACAAAAGTAATCCCTATGGTTACTTTGAGTGTGGTTTGGCCCTTTAGGTAYAATGCTACAATTAAAAGATTTCATTCTACGAGATCACAGGTAGTGGATTTCAACCGGCATTGGAGTTGAGAGGACCAACATTACTACACACATGCTTCTAGTGATTGTTACTTGCAGACATAGCCTAGAAGTTTTGTGAGCAAAAATTGATGTTTGCCTATAATATGGTGTATGTGATATTGCTAGGAGTTCTATAAGCAAAGCTTGTGAAATTCTAAGTAGTGTTAGTTAACTTTGCACTATGGCATAGTGTAAATCTCATTGAATGACCACCACATTCTTTTGACCTCAATGCCATAGAAAACATATTGAAGCAAGTCAAAGATGGAGTGCAAAAAACATGTAGATCCATAGCAAAGACCAAATGTGGACACTAGTGAATTTAGCATGGAGGGATATATCTCAAGAAAGTATCTAAAGGCTAATTTCTATACTGCCAAACCAAATGGAAATTGTAATAGCAACTCAAAGTGGTAGTACTCAATGGTAGCGGATGTACCATTTTAATGATTTTATTGAAAAATAGTTGCTAGTGAGCAAGACAAAATGTAAAATTCATGTTATAGTGGGCTATTACAATACTAAAGCTTTCTAATGATACCCTATTTGACATTGTTTGTTGAATTTTTTTCAATTCATGACATGTGCCTTAATTGTATATTAAAGAAAATTCCAAAACRCATTGAAGTCACTTGGAGGAAACTTTTGCCTGCATAGTGTGAGTTTTGTAGCATGAAACTTAAAATGTGGACAATGATGTTTCTAAAATACATGTCAACCAGATCTTCAAAAATCATCACATCCATTTTTCAACTAATTATTATGTAAATTCTTGATAAACAACTAGAATAATTCACCAAAAATGCAATTCCTAGTTTTCTACATTGAAATTTCATATGTTGGTTAAGATTCCATAAAACAATAGATATAACCTTCGAGTGCTCCGCCGTCCAGAAAGTGAATGATGAAGGAAGTTGATAACTGACATGTGGCAAGTAACAAGAATTTTCATCCATGAATTTTTTTGTAAGAGCTGAGCAAGGTTTTGCATGAATTTGTGGTGATAGTGGTCCTTCTCTTGCACGCATTTGGAAGCCAAAAGTGCTAGTACTTCAACATGTGGAGTTTGGATGAAAATTTGACATTGCCCATGTGAAGAGATGTGAATTTTGGAGGAAATACTTGGAATGGGGCAATAGGTGTGGGCCATGCATATATTAGATAAACGAATGGAAGTATGTCTTTACTGAAGTCATTGGAAAAATTATCCAACATTTTCTTATATCATAGCATCAGTAATGTCTAATAACAATCCTGTAGAGTGCCATGACTTTGATATATGCATAAATTTATTCCAATGCAAAGCTCTTCAGTTTTTGTTCAACTCCTACTCCTAGAGCAAATCCCCACGCACCTAGGTTAAAAGTAAAGGTAAAACAATCCATTGGGGTTATTTGACTTGTAGTGGTCACTTATGAAGTGGCCCCCTGGCATTGTGGATTTTTAAATTAATATGTATGATCTTGACCACAATCGATGTCTTACATGATAGTGATGGAGTGATTAGTGACCGCATAAGGGACTTTCAACTTTTCAATCTGAAATTCATTAAAAGGATTTGACTTTTTAGGCATTCTATGTTACAATAGAAAATATTGTGATTGCATGAGGTAGTGAGATGAGCATCATGGATTCAAATTTTGTTGGCTATGGAGTGGTCTGGACACCCTGTTGGGCCATGGAGAACTCAACACTTCAAAAACTCCTAGCAAATTCATACATTATCTAAAAGATATAATATCAATTGCACTTGTTCTTTCCCATGACTTGTCTTTAAGTGGGGAAAAATTGAACACTTCGGTCCAAGGTCCCATACCTACCGTCGGGCTTGAACACAAAGCCCGTGCGTTTCAGAAATGTCGACCCCTTGTCCGACCAGTACGCCACGTACTTTGTAGGCAAGCTTGACATTTTGGCCGCCTTCAACCCGTCATTCATGCGCTCTATAAAAGATTTCAACTTTCTGTCCTCGAAATCCGCCTTGTTCATATCGTCTCCACCCGCTATAAAAATGATGGTACTGTCCTTCGTCAGATGCGGCGCGAGCGTCCTGTAGAAGGCGGCGCTGGCGTTGCCTCCCTGAAGATGCGTCAGGCTGCGCTCGTTTGTGCCGGGCGTGTAGGTGGCAACCGACTGGCAGGCCGACATCTTCCACGTCCACAGGATTTCAGGCCCGCTTGTAAAAAACATTTGCTCGTGTTCGCTGCCGTTGTAGGCCATTTGCATTTCTCGCGCATTGGTGCCCGTGGGTTCTTTGAAGCCGTTGGGTACGGCTTGCAGGCGGAGGTTCTTCGCCATTGCTTGCGTTGGGATGGTTGTTGTTGATACGCAGTACGTTTGTTCTGTGGCGTGTCGAATGCCTGGGCGACCGGTCCACTACACTAGTGAGTGAAGAAGCGTGGATGCCAAGCAGAGACTTTCCTGGCCTCGGAGAGCAGGGGCAGACTCGTGAAAACAGTGGAAAGGGATGTGCATCTGCAAACAAYGTACCGAGCACGAAGGGAGAAGTRRAGCCTAACTGAAAGYCCMAAACTGGGAGAGAACTGCGGTTGGGTACTTGGGTTGGAAGGATAGGTGYTATATATATGCGCATGCTTGCACCGGACCAGAGGTGAAGCTCAAGGTACCAAGTTGTAGGTCAGGGCCCCAAGTTGGAGTAAGATGACATCATGCTTATATGATGCTTTCATCATCCTTTACTACAGTAGTTTCCCGGGTACGCAACTCCCATATTGTATGGCCCTAATTACAATCCTTTATAATGCGTTTTAATTGAATCTCAACAGATATGATTTGTTTTAGTGTAAGAAAATCTTGTAGCTCTTTTAACAAGGAACTCAAAAATGGACTTCTAWACATGAAACAAATATTTTTGAAGACAATAATAGCATCCAAAAACTAATTATATGAGTGTTTTTAATACATGCATCATAGACCAAGCTACGCAATTTGGTTGTACATCATGTTTTGAACATCTACAGTTTCCCTCATTTAGACCCCTTAGTTGTTTGGTCCCCTTAACATCCCTGTATATCATGTTTCGAACCTCTAGTACTATTTACCTCAATTCGTCACTTTAATTGTTTGGTCCCCTATTCAGTGTAGTGGTGATTCCCATGGTATCAAAATTGATGATTTCCACGGTCACCAGTCTGACCTTGAAGGCTTAAGTAGCTAGCAAGAGATCAAGTCCGTCCGGCCCTTGTTTTGTTTCTTTCCTGCTATGACTAATTCTTCCCGTTGTTGAAATTCTTCACGCTCCACGTCTGGCCGGAGTCGTCACCCTTTCTGCCAACCCCCTCACTCTTCACTCAACGTCTCCAGTCCGTCTCCTTTCTGTCAACCTCAGTCGACTTTTCGCAAAGGGATGAGKGAGTGAGCTCCGTCATGCTGAGCTACGGTAACGTGGAGATGCAAGTTCTCCGACACTGACCTACCTACCTCGCGACAACCATTGAACGCGCTTTCCATTCAAACGCAGACAAGTGTGCCATAGGTATTAAGGGGACCCATACTAATTACTTGACATTTCACACTATATAAATATATATCTTTGTTGTACATCAACAGTGACTGAAGTGTCCGAGGGTGGTACATCATGTTTCAAACATCTACAATTTCCCTCATTTAGTCCCCTTAATCAATGTTTGGTCCCCTTAGCCCCTCATCGCCCAAGGGGACAAAAAGTGTCCTCTCAATCCACTTTGAAGCGCTTTAACTTTTGCATTCAATGTCTGAATTCAATCAAACTTGTTGGAAAAGTTGCGCACACTAGTCTAGTTTCTATGATAAAATTTTCAGACCAATCCAAGATGTTTCTGAGTTTGTGAAAGTCATTCAAAGTTCTCAGGTTCAATTTAGGTTCAGCACACTATGTTGTGATGGCTACAAGCCTACAACTTTGGGGATTGTATCTTTTTCATCAAATGTTTGTTTCCAATAAAATTTGTTGGGTTTTGTTCCCATGAAGGTCTAGTTATTGTAATAAAAGTTTCATTCCAATCCAAGTTGTTTTGAATGTTTGTGACCAATCCAAAGTTCAAAATCCAGAATTATTTGCATTTTAGTGAACTTTGGCTGCTCATAACTTCTTCTTGTATGGTCTTCTTTCAATAATTTTTGTTGCAAAAGTTGCGCTTAGTAATCTAGTTTTTGTTATTACAAATTTCAGATCCATCTAAGATGTTATGAGTGACTGAGAAGCATTTTAGTAGAAGGAGGTTCAACCACCTATTGTGACACATGGTTGGTTTTGAAGAAAAAAATTAAGTTTAAAGGTACAATGCTACACTTAAAAAATCTCATTCTATGAGATCCAAGGTAGTGGATTTCAATTGGCATTGGAGTTGAGAGGACCAACATTACTACATACATGCTTCTAGTGATTGTTACTTGCAAACATAGCCTAGAAGTTTTGTGAGCAAAAATTGATGTTTGCCTTTAATATTGTATATGTGATATTGCTAGGAGTTCTATAAGCAAAGCTTGTGAAATTCTAAGTAGTGTTAGTTAACTATGCACTATCGCATAGTGTAAATCTCATTGAATAAAAATCACATTCTTTTGACCTCAATGCCATAGAAAACGTATTGAAGCAAACAAAGATGGAGTGCAAAAAACATGTAGATCCATAACAAAGACCAAATGTGGACACTATATAGTATTCATACCAGATTGTGTACAGTATTCATACCAGATTGTGTATAGTATTTATACCAGATTGTATAGAGTATTTATACCATATTATATAGAGTATTTATAGTATATTGTATAGAGTATTTATACTATACGGTATATAATATTCAATGTATTACAACATACAATATAGCATACACTTTGTGTGTTGTAAAATTGTTGGGGAGAGACAAGCATATTATACTTCATGGGAGTCTCACCAAGCACAATGCTTATGGGGTAATGTCCTCAACAAAGAATGAAGATGGGGAACGTCTTAGTAACATTTCAGCAACGTTTTGTGAGAGAACTTCCAAGGATTAAGGACTAAGGAAAATTGACTCTTGCCAAACGTTGCTTTTGTTGAGGCAAACATTGCGTTATTCCTAGAAGCCCCAGAAACGTTGCTGACCCCCCTTTATTCTAGTAGTGTGTTATAGTGGACTATTACAATACTATGGCTTTCTAATGATACCCTATTTGACATTGTTAATTGAATTTTTTTTTAATTCATGACCTTGGCCTTAAATGTGTATGAAAGAAAATTTCAAAACACATTGAAGTCACAAGGAAGAAACTTTTACTTGCATAGTGTGAGTTTTTGTAACATGAAAYTTAAAATGTGGACAATGATGTTTCTGAAATACATGTGCAACTAGATCTTAAAAAATGATCACATTTATTTTTCAACTAATTATTCTGTAAACTCTTGATATTGTTGATAAACAACTACAATAATTCACCAAAAATGAATTTCCTATTTTTTGACATTGAAATTTCATATGTTGGTTAAGATTCCATAAATCAATAGATTTAACCCTAGAGTACTCCACCGTCTAGAAAGTGAATGATGAACGGAGTTGACAATTGACAGGTGGTAGGTTACAACAAGGAATTTTCATCTGGCCATCAATATTTTTGTGAGTGCACAGAAAGTAAACAATGAATGGAGTTGACAACTGATAGGTGGCAGGTAACGAGGAATTTTCATCCATCAATTTTTTTGTAAGTGCTTAGTAGGTTTTGCATGAATTTGTGGTGATAGTGGTGCTTTTCTTGCTCGCATTTGAAAGCAAAAAATGTTAGTAATGCAACATGTGGAGTTTTGATGAAAATCTGACATTCCCATGTGGAGAGATGTGAGTTTGTGAGCAAAAATTTGGAATGGGGCAGCAAATGTAGGTGTGGGTTAGGCATATGTTCTTTTTTTTTTTTACACAAATGAATCAGAATTCCATTGCACGGAAAGAATACAAAGCTGGCTAGCCACAAGTGGCTTCTCTGGGAGCACAACCCAGACCCAGACACCCCAACCCAACCCAATACTAACAAGAAAACGACCAGACCACCATAGGCCGAGACACCCCTCAGACTCGCCGGGACCCACTTCAGGGCGGTTGGAAAACAAAACTATCGTTTGGACAAGTATCCTCTCACTTGGAGTGTCCATCCACGAGCCGAGCGAACAGATCGAGTCTGCACGGTCAGGCATATGTTTGATAAACAAATGAAAGCATGTCTTTACTGAAGTCATTGGAAAGATTATCCAACATTTTCTTATATCATAGCAGCAGTAATGACAGTCCGGTACAGTGCGATGACTTTGATATATGCATAAATTTATTCCAATCGGCAAAGCTCCTTCATTTTCTGTTCGACTCCTCCTTCTCTAATGAATCCCCACTCACGCACCAGGGTTAAATGGATAGCTTTGATAGGATATTTTTGAAAATGAATTAAGAAGGAAAAGTGTGCAGTACTTCAGAAGTAAGACTATTGGATGAGGGTCTTGTATGGTACAGTACCAGGGTCGGCATTTCCCTCTGTGTCTGTCGTCACATACCATACTAAGTTGTTTTTGGCCCATTACTGCTGACGTGGACCACACCTTCTGTGACGGACGTCTAGCTGGCACGGCGTGAAATGACCCACTTAAGTTTAGTTTTGATCATTTTCTTCATCTAAATATATACTGGTTGGTGGCTTGGTGCTGACTCGACTGTGGATGCGATCGATAGAAGACAATAATAATAGAACGATCGATTCTTTGCTTGTTTGGGTCCCAACCTGATTGGATTACTGAAGCTTGCTTGCTGGTGGCAATCGTAATCGGAGTCGAGTCTTCGAAGCACATTTTCCATGTGGGCGCCTGGGCGGATTTGTGTCCGTCTGTGCATGCAGGCATCGATCTCTCGATCGACAGTGACGTTGGGTGTAATTAATTAAGTGAGACACGAAGACTCTCAGTTTGTTTCAACTCAATCAATTGCAAGGCCAGGGGAAGTACGTCATCGCTTTGACAACAACGTACAGTGTAATGTACAATGTTCGAGCCCTTTGACGTACTAGCTTCCTCTGGGAAGACTTTCACTGTTGAAGACATGTTTCAGACGCACTTTCTCCGCTCAGACGCACTGATGATCGTGTGCAAAGCTCAGTCAATCAGCTAGTTGGATCCGGAATCGATCACAAGGTGTCAAGGCAAATCAAATGCAGGAAACCGAACTCAAAATTTGAAAACAACCAAAAACCACAACACACATTTACCATAGATCTACCGTAACGTACGTACCAATGACAAAAATATATAGGACTAACTAATAGCTTCCTTGTTTGAGTCCTTCCAACAATATGAAAACGCACCATGAATGCTTGAATCCAAGAAAAATTCACCAATTCCAACAAACATTTTCTTGATCTTGGTTCTCTATAATGTGGTGAGAATAGAGGGTGATGAGATGTTGAAACAATCTCTTTTGCCAAAAAGAACAATAGTTTTGCAGATAACTTGATAGTAGCAACCCTGAGTCTTGAAAATTCACCTTTGAGTTCTTCATGCAACCATAGGACCCAAGGTACTTGCTTTCTTCCACGACCGGCTAGGTCTTTGACATCTATCCTTTCCTAAATTGCAGTGCTACAACTTAGCATTGAAAGGTGATTTCCTTCCTCCTCTAGTTGTCGGAAAAAAATCAACTCAGCCTTTCCACCGTTTGCTAGGCTTCGCATTGATAGCATGGAGGTTTTTATATTAAAAATGCTGGGGAAACTCCTTAAAACATTTTCCCATAAGATCCACAATACCATCTATTTCTAATGTGCTTATCATCTACTTCATTACGTATTTACAAGTTGTTTTTGTTAAAACATGTTGAGTTGACTCTTTGATTGGCCAGCTCTCTATTTGGCATAGCTGAAGTAGACAAATAAAACAAAATTGTTAGTCACTACATGGCTTCAGAAATGTTTTGAATGACAACTTCTTGCAAATTGACATTAGACAGGCAAGATTACAATATTGGACCTAAGTAAATCAGCAAGGATGCTCTAAAGTTTTAGAAAAATGAAAATAATTGAAAATCAGAAAGTACTATGAGGACCAAATTGGTCATTTTCTCTTTCATTTTCTCCCAATCTTGATCTACATGTTTGATTGCAACTAAATTGATTGTGGCCAAAAGGTGTTACAATAAACCTCCCTTGTGCAATGTCCTTCAAATCAATAAAGTCCTATCAAGAAAAATTGATTGCTGGCCCCAGCTTAACAATATGAACCACATACAAACATCATGCCCATCCCTAATGTAATAACCTCCTTAAAGCTATGTGTCCAACTAGTCCCAATCCTATTGCTTTTGAGAGGTTCTATTGTAACGTGTGACATCACTATATTCATGTTAATTTGAAACACATAAAACTACAAAAATATGCATTAGACTACTACAAAATGAAAAATGATGTGGCTACCATCAATACAACACACTCCATAATGCTTTGTTTACCATTCATAATGCAAATGTGTTCAGTTTGTTTTGCTTCATAGGAAAGGTTAATATCTGTAATGCTGCATTCTATGTGAGCATTTTGATTATTTTAGAARATACATTATTGGATGTTTTTGATTCAAGTATATAACTTGATATAATTAAGTCCTAAACTTCTTGAGTATCATGACTCTCTTTTGAGTTTCTAGTGTAGTATTTATTAGGTTTGGTTCCATATGACCATTTTAAAAGTAATCATAATACGGTATTAAGTAATATTTGCAATATACCTTTATTCTTCACTTGAGACCTAAAGCAACGTTATTGATGTAAGGCTTACTAAGATAGTATGCTCTCAAGGAAACCTTTGACGCAAAAATACATTTTGATTTCATCAATCATATACCAATAGTGTATTGTATATTTGAGTAGGTGGCTTCTTTTAGTGGCCATTGTGTTTAACTTCAAAAATTCATAATTAATTCCACAAAGGACCAAAATATATGAAATGACTTGGGTTACATGCCAATTCCATTTTTCTTCTTGGCTACCAACAATTTAATGAAAATTGTTTCAAGAAATTCAGCTTTTCTCAAAATGAAATCAACTCTTAAATGGTCACTATTAGAGCATACTATCTTAGCATATAAGAGAGCGACAGCCTTGACAACATTGTGACAACAACTAAGGACAAAACTTTGGACTATGTGCACCCACTTGATAACAGGTTTGAAAGACAAGCGTGAGGTGGTGCACTATTGAATTATTGTTGAGAACTGTGGGTTAAATGCTTCACTTCAATGCTTTAAAGCTAGTATGCAAATCTTCTTTTTTAGGACTTGAAATTGGCCCAAAAAAACTCTAGCATTCAGTACTTGACATTAATAGCTTCTAAATGTTTAGACTAAAATCCTGAAACAAGAATAGATTTCAGCTACAACTTCATTGATCATAAGATTCACTATAACAAAACATGGTAAAAAACACTACACTCAAAATTAAGAGCGGTTTTTTTTACCATGTTTTGTTATAGTGATCTTAACGTACCTTGAAGTCCGAGATGATCTTGCAGATTAATCTCGAAAATGCAGCTTATGGATTGATTGATAGTCCTGTCAACAACTCGATCAATACTCTTTAGGCTCAATCAGTTCTCTTACAAATTTTCAAATAGTCAAAGTGAAACTTCCATAGAGGCACAATGATTACAAGCTTGTCTAAAATTACCACAAGATATACATGAGCAASACAATCTACACCCTTAGTCTTGAATTCCAATCACCCTAATTGTGCATCTCGTATTTTCGTTGCTTTTGCTCTAGCCAATTTGTTACTTGCTCATGTTTCCATCACCATGTCAGGAAAAAGACAAAGCTCCAACAACATCTTATCACAGTTAAGCATGGTGGGGATTTTCGTTTCTTGTGGGCGAAATTGAATTGGAGTTGTGTGGGCCAAGCCAGCACTACAACTGATCGAAACAAAGTAACGGTGTCCAGGCCTAAACCATCGAAACCCTAAGTACGTTTGTATCCAAACTAAGCTTGAAGAATTGCAGTGCCTCTACGTGGATATTGCATGCACCCCCAGTGAGTCATAAGGTAATGTCACCAGGGTAAGGCAATCTAATTGTTAACCCCTCAACACCCAAGGTCAAACCATGCTTGAAAGCATCTTCCTTTTGTAAGTGTTAAAAGTCTCACTTTCAGTCAGTTATGAAGATCTCAACCGTACAATATTGTAGTGTGCATGTTGTAGATGTTGTGGAAAAAATTTGGGGTCATTTGACCGTATAGATTGAAAGATTATAATGTTTTAGTGTTGAAAAAATGTGCTGAAATCTTCTAAAAAACACATTTGGAGGTGAGATTTGATTTCTAAACCGACTCAAATGAAAAAACTTTAAACTACAAAGTGATTCAAAACCGGAATGTAAACACTTTGGTGAAAGAAAATATCATAAAAATGACTCATTGTGTCTGCGAAATGAATTTGAAATGTCAAAAAACAGTGAAAAAAGTAGCAAAAAATCACATTTGTGGCTGAACCTCCTTCTACAAAAATGCCTCTCAGTCACTCATAACATCTTAGAAGGATTTGAAATTTTAACCACACAAACTAGATTAGTAAGCGCAACTTTTCCAACAAAAATTATTGAAAAGGGATCATATACAAAGAAGTCATGAGCTGCCAAAGTTCACTGAAATGCAAAAATTTCTGGTTTTTGAACTTTGAATTGCTCCCAAGCATTCAAAACAACTTGGATTGGCATGAAACTTTTACCACAATAACTAGATCTTTATGGGAACAAAAACCAACAAATTTTATTGAAAACAAACATTTGATGAAAAAGATACAATCCCCCAAAGTTGAAGCCTTCACAATGCACCTATTGTGGACACTAGACAAACACCAAAACAGGCACGAAAACACCTAAAAGCGATACACCCTAAGCTTGAATCACACGATGGTGACTGGCCACTTCTTAGAAGGATGACAACTTCTTGGACCCCCTTTTGTCTACTTTGGGTTCACTTACACTTAAATTTAGGTTGATTTTAGGTGTCAAAAAACGACTAAGGTGGGTACACCCGAAAGCGCAACTAACCTTAAGGTGCCATCTACAATCTATGTACATTTCCAAAATCAATTATGTACACAGTCTATAGATGGCACTTTCAGAAACAAACTTTGTCCCTTAATAACTTTTGCATACTATATCCAAATGCTGCGTTTTTTGGTGCATTGGACCGTGCTTTCATTTGCCAACAAGACAATATGAAAATTTGAACACCTTAATAATAATAACTAGGCATAGTACCAATAAGTGRCACTTTTAGGTGTACCTACCTTAGTGTTACATTTTGATGCTGCTACCTCAGTGTTCTCTTATGAACTCTCTTGAGAGTCTCAATTTGAAACTATCAAGTCTCTCTATCTCTGGTGCCGGTAGTCTAGCCTTTGATTAGACTACTAACAATTGAAAATACTGTGCTTAAATTCTAGTTGAATTAAAGTACTTTGATTAGACTGTGATCGGTTTAGTCCGCCTTTGAAAGCAAAATTTTATAACGTTTTCCAAATAGGCAATCTTAGGGATCAGGGACTCAGGGTGAACTGACCCCCGTGCTAGTCCCACCAAGTCATTTCAGGGACCGTGCAAGTAAAAAAAACAGCCCCCTATTTTGTGCTAATTTGGCGCCCCAGATTGCAAAATGTAAATTCAAAATTTTCAAATTTTATCATGCGTGAAAAATAAAAAATTTCAGCATTTTCCCTTGGGATGAGCTAGGGGTCAGTTCACCCCGGTCATCTTAGGCAGGTGGTAATTTATTCCATTGATTAGACTCCCTCTTGCAAGTATAAATTGTTGGAAACTTTTTGTACATTTGTGGACAAGGTTGACATTTGAACAAGAACATTGAAGTGACAGTAGAGAGGCTATTGTATGTTCTGGCAAGGGCTGCAACTTCAATTGGATGGGCTCTCAAATTTCGTTGTCAAAAATCCAATGGGATCTGGCTCCTTTGGTAAGTCTTCCTTAAGTAGTTTTAAATTTTTTGCAACTTCAAATCTGCCTCATTGTCAAAGAAAAATCGTGGTAAGATTGCATCTATGATCATTTGGGAAGATGTAGATGCAATGTGCATTTGATCAAACACTCCACCTACCCATTGGGAATTCGTAGGCTGCATTCAATAAGGGGGCCATGGTACAGTAGAACGTCTCTCATATGGTCCTCTCTAAGCCAATAAACCTCTCTCAAATAATAGGCCCGTGTAGGCCCGACTTTGGGATTAAAAAAATAGTATTGTACAGCAACAATTAATGAGAGCGGAACTTTCAGATTTGAAAAAGTAGTATTGTACAATATCACTGATGCAGTGGTGGACCTACAACCTTTTAAAAAACACAAGCAAGATTATCAATCTATTATTTATGCCTCAACTCTCGCCGCGCAAATCCTCTCTTAGGCACTCGACCTATGTAAGGTGATTGTGTCAGGCGGTCCCAGCCCAACCGAATTAGAGAGGTTCTATTGTATATAAAGCCTACAGCACTCCATTGATGGCATCAATTTCTCCACATGATAATGGTTGATTACAGAACATTTTTGAGAGAGATGTTCAAAATATGGATACCTACATTTCAATATGGATACCTACATTTCAATATGGATACCTACATTTCAATATGGATACCTACATTTCAATATGTATGCTCATTTGTAGAGCAAGACTGCAAGACTTTTGAACCAATTTGCCATTGGGATTAGATAGATTGCCACATTGAGGTTTGGAAGTTATAAACAAGTTGCAATTGCCATCAATAGACTTGCTACTAGGAATTCTTTAGTTTTGATAGGAAAATTGTTTGGAGCTCGTAAATCCAATGTTAGTGAAGTTACCACAAGATTTATGAAGTCTTTAAATCATAGGAGCCAACATCATTTGACTTGGCTAGTTGATAAACAATTACAAAGGGCAAGACAAAGGATGAAAGATGGATTTGATTCCAAATGGAAAATCTCTTAAGTATGTGGCATTAGATGTTTTTTGGACCGTCTAGAAGACTGCGAGTTTCCGGGCTGTGGGAGCACATTGGGAACTCTGGAAACTCTGCCACGTACGCAATCTGACTTGGCACAGAGACTGCCACGTCAGATAATACTAATTAATTAATTATTTTAATTATTTTAATTATTTACAAAATAATTTTTTGAAAAAAAAGAAAAAAATTTAAATCAGTTTTTAGTTTCTTTATACTTTCTAAGATTTCCAAATTTTTTTTTTTTTTTTTTTAAATTCAAAATTTCAGACCAGCAGTCGTTGGTTCCCTGTGCAGGGAACAGTTTCAGGGAACAACCCCGAAACAGGCTCTTGCGGGGCTGAAAAAACATCTAATGTGCTATAGATGTTACGCACATTGATGTGGATTAACCTGGTAATATCCTTTATTACTAATTTTTATGATAAAGATAAAAACTGTAGCTTAATATTGCACGCCATTGTAGATCTTGAAAAGTCGTCTTTTTGAACATTTTTGCATGTTATCCTAGTGTAGATTATGATGCTAGAGTCTTTGCAAACTAAATAGCAATTGATAGAAGAGAGTGTTTGAATGGACCAAACAAGGCAATATTTGTTATATTGAGACTTTTCTAGTCTCATTTTTATCCTCCACTCAATGATAAACTRTTTTATCTCTTTACAAGTATTTTTTATAAATAAATAACAACACCAAATTTTAGAATTTCATTGTTGAATCACTATCTGAGCATTATTTTTTTGTTTTCAATTATTATTTATTAAATGAATTTTTCAGTAACTAACGTTCTATCTCAAAATCTAGGATTCGTCTCAACATAACAAATATGCTCATTCAAGGTATTCCGATACATGAATTATTAATTGGTAATGTTGGTTATACATAGACCAAATACATATTGATTCTACTTCCAAGGTATATATTGGTTCCTATGTGAGTATGTGTGATCAATATAATTTCAAGCATAGTAATACATAAATGTCTATAGAAAGATTACTTGGTATTTTGAAAGGAGTATGGAAAATTCTAAAATGACTAATGCATATGCTTCACTGTGCAATGATATCTTGTATTATGCATGCAACATGCATTTTACATTGTACATGCTTGATAGAGCACATAGATCAGTTGATGACCTTTCATTAGCTAAACATCACACAATGAAGGTTATAGACAACAAGTAGAAGAGTTATTACAGATAAAGAATTGTTGAATCAAAATGTCATAGTCATAGTGGAGCACTTGATTTAGAAGGGCTGCAATAGTAGAAATGTTTACATTCTCAGCAAAAATCTTTTCATTTGAATGAAATTTCTATGATTTGAGTTTTCTTGAACCAACCTCCAACTTAACAAATGCTCCTTTAAAGATTCAAGAATTCAATTGTCAACAACCGATAATCAAGATCTAATCGAAAATACTCAAAAAAAAAAAAAACTCCTCAAAAGATCTTGGAGCTAAATGGGGAGGTGACGTCGTGCACATAGAAGGATCTCAAGAAGCTTTGACTTTAAAAAAACTTCTCAAGTAACTTCCAAACTCGTAAAAGAAACCTTATTTGCAGAAGTCTATATATAAAAGTTGAGTTTGAAAAGAAGTCTTAGTTGCTCTAGTATATATAGAGGTTGAGAGTGAGAGGTTCTTCAGTATTGACAACTCCTTTTGATGTCTAGCTTATATTTCTCAATCTTGAAACTCTAGCATGAGCGTTGATTATTTGTACCTTTGCTATCTTGAATACAATCTTGCATTGATGTTGAGATTTTTGCCTTGAGTGTTCTTGATCTCATTCCGTGACCATTCCTTGACAATTGGTGCACATTCTGGGTGTTTATTTGAGAAGGCTGAGATTTAATGTAGTTAAGGGAGAGGCACCCAATGGCGTCCATGTACCCAATGCCATCCCTTTCTAGGTCATGCATTCATTCTAGAACACAAATGTAGCAGTGTTGTAGACCGCTTATTATTTTAGGTCAAAGAAATAAGCCATGGACGGCCTACCTACATTTATGGCCTGGAATGATTATGTCTTGCAGATTTGGATGGCATTGGGTACAAGGACGCCATTGGGTGCCTTTCCCTTAGTTACAGTTTAATTTGGACGGATGGAGCTTGCATCAAGCTACATAGGCTACCAATTACTCTGACTAACTCTGCCCTAATTGAATTATTGTATAGGGCGATGAGAAACAATTAGGGGTCTAAAATTTGTTTGCTGTTTTCCCTCCATTCTTGCTGGTTGCTGAAGCTATGTAGTTTGGCTATGTTATTGCCAATTCTGAATGCAAATACCAATATTGTGCATGAATTTGCCGGTGGCAATGATTGGAGAAAATTGGCGGTTAGTTCAAAGTTAGCCGGTGGAATTGGGAAAAAAACCAGTTGCAATTTAAAAACATCGGCAAAAAACCGGTGGAAAAATCCATAAAATTTCTATTATCAGTACAAAATAGAGAAAATAATCGGACACTCTGCTTGAAAAAATGCTTCAATTTGGGAAGTGAAGGAAATTAGCTGGTAAAACTCAAAAAGTTTCCCAAACACTAGCCGGTGGTGGTTTGCTAATTGCATCATGGATCCTTTACACAATATGGCGCAAAGTTCTAGCAATCATCAGATTGTGAGTCAATTGCGTCATTTGTGAAAAATTGTTTTGCATATTGGATTCATCTTTTCATCTTGTAACGGCAACAACAAGCACTCATGGACTATAGATTCATGTTGTACCTCACTAACCTTACAATGACTTGTGTGGTTGTTGGAATGGGTACAAGTGAGGTCCATGGCTTCTTGAGCATTCTAAAATTACTTTTTGCAAGACATAATGTTGCTCGTAATCTTGCACTTTTTTTTATTCCTTTAGGATTAAGAAGTGACTCGATCTTTTATTCACAAGCTTGGACAGTAACAAGCCTAGTTTTTCAATTTTAATTGACTCTTTATATTCCATTTCACTGCTGGCTTGAATTTACATTGACACTGATGGAATAAACATCATGATTCGGTACCTAAATGGTTGAATTATAATGTTGGAGACCTAGATGGTTAAATTGAATTCTTATCAATACTCCTTTGCTAGGGTATAGATTTGTTTTGTTTTGTTTGTTGCATTGAGACCTCTCCGAACGTGTGTCCCTAGGTTGCATTCATGGTACTGTTGAAAAGTTCTCAACGAGAAGGGATGCATGGACTTTGTTTGGTGGCGTTTTGACCTATAGTGAGAAAGTTATTGAATTTTGAAGTTCTTATGATTTAAAAAATTAGAAAATTACTTTTACTTTAATTTTACCTGTGCCGTTGGCACAGGACACACTACTGTAGTATTATTGAAAAGAAAAGCACGGAGGATGAAAAACGTTCGAATGRATGCACGAGACATGGACGAAACCCTACTAAGCATTGTTCACGGAAACGAAAAGGAGAAACTTTCTCGACAAGCTTCAGTTCGTCTCCATGCTCGCGATGAACCCRGTGTTGGAAGCTCGCTCACCCGGGCTTCATAATCTACCAGTGATGCCGGTACGTGGCATTCTCTTCCGCTTCTCCTTGCAATTCCCAGGGTCCATCGGAAACTGCGATAAATGCACTTTTTATTGTACGAAAGCTCGCCGGTTTTGTTTCRGATTTCCAATTTTACGAGGGGAGAATGCATCAGTGTTTGATTAGATTGGAAACAAGAGCTGAAAGATTGGCACTCTAGGTCTCAGTTTGCAGAAAACTTACTTTGCATTGTATGTGTATCTCCAGCTCATGTTAGGGTTTCGTGCTTTTTGTTCGTTTTGTAGTTTTCTCTTTTTRTTACACGGGATGAGGAAGGAAGAAGGACATGCGATTGTTTTTGCAGGTCTGAGTCCATTGTTCAAGACCTTTGACAATTTTCTTGTCAACCGTAGGCATGTATAATTGAGCTGGCATCGGAGGAGATTAGCAATGGTGCGGGATAGGAGCTCGGAAGGTGTGTCCGGAACCTGTCGGAAGTTGGTGGATATACCGGAGGAGAAGCAGATAGGGGTTTGGGTATGGGAGTACATTTTAAAGTACACSTCGGATGGGAGTCTCTTCAGGGAATTGACGGAGTCGCTACCTTTTCCCGAAGGCGTTCCCCGCTTGAAACAGATGATAGTGATTAAAGAGCTCTCTTTGCAAATTTCCAAGGATCTTGACATTCAGACGACCTCGGACCTTCTCGAAGCTCTCCAGCGGTCCTTTGAAGTCCCCCATCTTGGAGAGCCAGAAGATGTGGCTCTATCAAAGCAATGTAAGCCATCAAGTTCTACAGCGAATGGTGATGGGTCTGTATGGAAAGAACTTCAGCAGCCAACATTGGAACTGAGGGAGGAGCTGCGGAAGTTGCTTAGTGAGGAAGCAGATGTTCAGAATGTCACCGGCATTGTGAGTAAGTTGTCAGCTTTAACAAAAAACGCTTGGGCTTTGTTTGGCCCCGTGTTTTTGGAGAGAGCAGAAGCCGCTGTCATCAATGGAAAATACAAGCCACAAGGGGTTTCGATATCTCTGCCACTTGCAGAGAATGTTGGTGCAGTGGACGACAGTGGAGCCAAGACAAGTAAAGGAGACTCTGTTGTGGAGCTTCAAAATGCTAKAAATGCTGTCAGCGGAAGAAACGAAACCTTGAACAGGGCATATCAAGCGTTGGTCGACAACCGTGTCGAGATGGAGAAGATGGTGAAGGATCCACTGCCTGAGCTTTTGAGGAAACCAGATGGTGGAGTCCCTGGTAAGGCTTTTGTTATCCAGAACGGACTTACTTTGATTTTTAAGCAGGTCATGTGTAGTCTTTCTGTTGTTCAATTTCATTTTTTTAGGCGAACGCATGCTATGTTTTTCATCGATATGTAACTAATTTTGCCCTGTCTGAATTATATTATTTTCACAATTAGATCAAGGGAATTGGTCATTCAATATAAAATCCTGAATCCTTTGTCCTTYCCAGGGGTTGTAAAACGCAGTCTTCTGGATCCTCACCCATCGGCCCAAGCCCAGGGCTGGGACGAAGAAGACGAGATCGAAGAGAGTGCTTCCCCATTGACTCCGTCTGCATCGAAACRTATCCGCCTGCCACCCCTTCACAGTCCCAATCGTCAGCCAGTTGCGTCTCCAGTGGTAATACAGGTTGCGGGTATGAAACAAAGACGGCTGAAGAGGAAGTGGTCCGAGGAAGAGGTGGAGACTTTGAAGCGGGAGGTTCAGAAGTATGGAAAAGGCCACTGGAAGATGATTCTACTGAAGAACAAAGAGGTGCTCCAAGGACGTACTGAAGTCGACATCAAGGACAAATGGCGGAACCTCGAGAAGTATAGTGTTATGTAGTKATTTTTTTGGTACCTTCATGTACATACGAACTTTTGGTACCATAGCCAGTCATACGAGGTAGGTGTGTCAAATGCTCAACGCAAATGCCAACATCATTGGCAATGCCTATTCTCTTCTGAAATCGGAGATGCAATCAAAGTGGAGTGCCTGTTACACTAATGATTTTCTTTCTTGTTTACTTCTCTGTTAGATATATGTGATTCTTGCTGTCCGTCTATTTTCGTGGCATTTGGAGACAGTTTGCATAGACTGTTTGGTTCCTGAGATCCATTTTGTACCCAGTTGTTTGACTATGCGTGTATCAAGTTCGCTAATCAAGATCTAGCGTCTRGCGGGCAAGTTCTTTTTGAAACGGAGTGCAGCAGTCAGAACAGAAGTGTCCGAGGATTGCACAACGGAGAGTGAAACGACGAGGTGCAGAGAGCAAAGTGACTGGAATATCTTGAAACTACTGTCGGGTAGGGGTTGTGCAACTTACTGTGCATACAAGAAATTAAGTTGTAGAGGTCCGATGACTATGAATTTTTTCTAGTGGAGTGCTAGTTTCAGGTATAGGCCAGGTTTAGAAATTGCTATTCTTCACGCCGATCTTCATGGTGCGCGGTATTCGAAGCGACAGTCTGACAGGGATATGGACGGGCTTCCACCCCCGGTGTCTTCACTATGGCCATGTCCGGCTCAGTGCCTGTGTTCCGACTCAGTGTGCGGGCTTAAAGAGTTAAAGAATGTTAATACTCAAGGTCTGTTTTGATTAGTGAAATTTTTCATTTATCAAATACCAATGCTTGACTTTTCTTATTTCCCGCTTTCTGCATGATAAAATTGAGATAAATAATATGTATTTATAAAGATATGTGCAAAAAGTTAAGCAAAAATATGAGAAAAAATAATTCAAGAAAGGAATCAGGTGCTGAGGGGTCAACATCAATGGCCTGTTCACCGGCTTGTAGCGGTTGTAAACTACATCGACTCCCAAGGGAACGAGGAGGTAGTGACAAGTCCAAGCTCAGCACTTACTCTAGCGTAACTTAGCCCACCACGAAAAATCGACGAATGTGATCCAATGCAAGAAAAGGCTTTCATTTATTGAGTGCGAGGGTGTTGYCGCGTACACTGCTTAAAACAGAGTTGGCTATGGTGCGGGCGAAGCCCATCCTCACGATTTCGGAATCTTACAAACGAAACATCTACTGCACCATGGCAATAGCCTTACCAAGCCAAGAAACAGGGAAAGACATATCAATTAAGAGAGAAAATGTGCTGCCCAATTTGGTGCAACTCTTTCAGATTTCAGTCACAGATATCCTTGGTTCACAAGAGCTGAAGATCACTGGCATCATCCTACTTCAGACACCTCGATCACCTTTGAGGTTAAATTTTAGTCTAGGTGAAGCCCCCCATGCGTTCCCTGTGAAGCATGCTTCTGAAGGGATTGCGCTCGACGATCAATAGGTTGGCTTCAAAGTTACAGTACTAGAGGAGCTCAACATCTTTCGCTCGGTACTCTCTTATGCTACAAAATCAACAACTGCCCATTGGCAGGCCCTGAATGGACTGCGGCTTCTCGGGAGATATATATTACCATCTGTGAGATTTAAATACGGCAATTTCAACACAGCCAAGAGAACATACCGTATGCCGTATTCATGCACCTACCTGTTGCATACACTGTCCACCACCGAAATTGTGCAGGATGCAAATTCTGACGGCAGAAGGTGCTCTCATGTAGGGAGGATCATTGAAAGATAGGTATGAAAGAGCGGTACTTAGCGAGGTCTCCGCATTTTTGTAATAAGGGAGGGTTCCTTATAAGAAATCACGACCTCTGACGCTCGTCTTGAAGGTCTTCCTCCTACAGACATTCTTGACGAAGGTTGAGTTTGCTCTAAGTCTTTGTGCAAAGTAGGAGTTCTACCTATAGAGGATCTCGAATGTAGGAGCGAATCGCAGTGGCGAACTGGAGAAGTGGACACAGGCGTACCAGGCTGAGAGGCAGGTTTTTTCTGCAACTTCACCAATCCATAGTCAGATATAGCCGACTACATAACGCAGTCAATATATTTAGTGAAAATTTTACGATGTTTCTTCCTAGGATGAGATGGATATGATTGAAATTTGCACGCATACCTGTGATGCAATATGAGCTTCACTTCTTTTGCGAGGGGTTGTTGGTTGAGAGCAAGCTCTTAGCTGAGGGCTGTTAGGTCGAGCTGGAGGGGGGTTCTTATCGTAGTGATGCTTCTGCACTTTGAGTGCTAGTCTTGGCTCTGAAGACTTGGATACTCCACCTCCATTACTTGATTCACTCGTGGAAGCTACCTGGCCAGCACGTTGCTCACTGCTATTCGATTGACTTAAAAAATACTCGCTCTCCGCAGTTTCACTGGACAAGTATTTGAAGGATGGACTGCCTTGACAACGACGAGAGGATGTGCTGCCTGATACTTGGGGCTCAGACTCCTCGAYTTCTTGCATTGGTTCCAAGTTATTGAGGTGACCGTATCGGTTGTTGAACCGCTTTGTTGAGCATGCAGGAACTGAATTAGGAAAATATGGTTCTGTGAGCACAAAAGAGGTTTGGTCTCCGTAAATGCGGAGGAAATCCAGATCTATCAACTCAGTGAACTAGGATGCAATACGTGTTTGACCTTTAGACGACACGTTGATGAACCTAAACGATATGAACGCTTTAGTGGCTGTAGAGGTTCGTGGGGACTTCAAAACATGTACTAATAAGTTACTCATTATCAGCCCTAGAACGCAATAGCATTCAGGCCTGGCTGACCAAGAGATCTCTAGTGGTTTACGTTATGGTCCAGAGTATGGCAGGGCAATTACCTGTAATAGGCATGGCTGCGCATTCATGTTGGCGAATCTTCAGCTTTGAGGAGCTTTCTTTTTGGGACGATCCAGTCGCTTTGGATCGCGACCCCCCTCTGCAGTGAAGCGCCACAAATCAAAACCATGAAACACAGTGCATCCAAGTGATCCATTACAATATGTGACAATTTCAATTGATTTGAAACTCATTTATTTCTTATTTATGAAATGGATTCTAAAAGTAACAGCACAATCAATCGTAAGGTGGAGCTTATCAATCACGGATGTGCAGTTTAGGGTGTAACCTCGTGGTGACGCTAGCTGTGTCAAGGCAGCTTATTGAATGCGTATTCGTGGAGGGATTCCAGGTTTCTGAATCAAGTCCTACTGCAAGCGATTATCATTTGCTTTCAGTACTAGAGGAAACTGAGAAGACAAATCTAGTTCTTAATAAAGAAGTATGATCTTCAAGATATAAGGAGCATGACCAGAGATGCAACCCAATGTAGGCGAAAAGAAGAGAAAACCACCTCCGATCATTGAGTGTCTTCGAGCAGAACTGTTTCGAGTTCGTCGTGTGACAGTAGTCGGAATTTCGTCAACATTCACCACATCGTTGGAGCCCTGAATGTCCAGTAGACGAAACAATCATACTCTACCATGAAAAGTGCCGAGACTATCGAATAATTCTTTCCAGTTCCTTGCAGTAATTCTTTGGTGAAATTTCTGGTCGTAATTCATGAGAGTTAGCCAATATGCAAGCTACCAGARCACAACTTTAACAAGACGTGGCGAAACATCTAACATTTCAAAACAGAAGACTCGCAATGTCCCAAGCGTTTACCTTCTTTTTTTTCTCCTCAATGATGCGCTTCAATTKCTCTTGTGAGTCTGCTAGTCTGGTCTGCGGAAACGGTGACAGCCGAAAACTTCGTGGATAAGAGCATATCATACACTACAACCATCTGCTGTTCTTTGGCGTTCGGCAACATTTTTGTTACAGAAAAGAGTATAGAGCTGTTTCAAACAATTGTTGATGTTTATAGACGAACATACATCAAGATTATTGTTTTGAGGACATCATCGTTGAAGAGAGAACAAACGACAATGGAATCGCATTCAATACCTGCAGCTCGTGCTCATTGACTTTGTAGACAAGTGCCATTTGGGTGTACTCATGATGAAACAATTTGAGCTGCACAGTGGGTTAAATGAGAGGCCTAGATAAAGAATCTTCAATAAACAGCTAGGGGAACATCGCATGGAAGGTTTGGCTACAAGAATGTAGATAACGGACAKGAAGGGTGTAATTCAGTATGGCTTTGAAGATAGAGTACTTACTTGTTCACGATGAAAGCTCAGCTCCTGCCAGAAAGATGCACAGCAACACCAAACATGAGAATGAGATATCCTGTAATTTATGTCAAAAGACCTCAACCCTTCCCTTAGAACAGTTMAGTATCTCTATCTATTTCAGAGGGACCAACTCACAAAAACCGTTTTGGGACAAACTCGTTTAGAGTGAAACCCCACAGGCAGTATACAGGGGGCCTAATCAAACTACCGGTTGACACACCAAGCTCATTAAAAGATTACTCAGACCAGAGAGGCAGATGAACCCTTCCTATATCAGAAGTTACGAGGAGAGAAAGGGATCCGGAATAAACCTTGGAAAGGCGGGTATTGAAGCCGATGATTTCCTCATTCTGCTGAGATAGCTTGCAAATGTTGGTATTAAAAACTCTCTGCATTCTCTGCATGAAGAGCTTTTGCGATTCTATCTCCTGACTGTGTAGGGTGGCTAAGGTAAAGGTACGATAAACTTGCATCAACTGCATGAGGATACTTCGACATACACTCATAACGCAGGAAATGAGGCATAGATAACGATCTCTTCGTAAGWTACAACCTAAATCGACATAGTGATGTACATTTTAACGAGCTGTTCGCAGTTGCATTAGAATTGAGACTAGACACCGAAAAGTAGACACTTCAGATTAACTTGGCCTTGCAGGTGGAACAGTCAAACGCACTGATTCATCAATTCAACTCAATTGGATTTTGTCCGTGAACAGGCAAAAGAAGAATTCCGGATAAAAAACAAGTGACTTCAATTAACCTGGAGTGGATACTCTTTCTCAGCAATGATCATATCTTTCTCAGTGTTGATCTGTTCGAGTTTCTTGATCTCCTGTTATCAGCAGAACTGAGAATTAGCTCCATAACCATCCACAGACCCGACAGATGATTGAAAAGGTAAGTTGAATTTCGGTCTCAGTCATCTAATTCACGAAAATATATAACTAAGGTCTCCAATTCACGAAAATACATAACTAAGGTCGATCCTTAGACATGAATATTGACATAAACAACACTCGCGAGTGCCGTAAGACTGCTGAGTATAACAATCAACACATGGAAGGAGGTTTCTGAAGATCTAAGAGCAATCATCTACTTGCCTCAGTCAGTGTGAATTGAAGTCACAACAGCATAATCACAAACTATCCTGGTGCCGTAAGCTTAGATGATTCTACGGATGCACCAGGCATAAGGCAAGCTTAAGACATAAAGCAAGTCTGTGTCCTTTACAAACGTAGAATAGAGTAGGTAGGAATCGGCATTCGTCACCTGCTGAAGTTGCGAATCACCGCTGTTGTAAATGCTCTTGACAAGMTCATTCTCATTGGACCAGCTGCCGACATTGACGAGGTTGGTGATATTTGACAGGCGGCGCCTATGGGACGGGGTTGCTCCCGAAGTCCTTCTCCCTGTCCGAAACTCTGAGGCCATTTTCTTCAAAGTGGCACTGCCTACTACTCTACGATAAACGCACTACAAGCTTCTATGTGTTCTACCCTGCCGCACAAGGAGACTTGGTGTATCGCGTACACATTTGTTCAAAGCAGCTTCACGAGACTAATCTACGAGGGAATCACCAGAGAAGATCCACAATACGACGTAAATGGTGTTTACACATTGATGATCAAGGCGACTGAAACCATCGGCTACAAAGGAAATGCCCGAAAAGCTAAGAGAATAACTCAACTAAGAATTACACCCTAACGGAGCAATTAGCTGAATTAAGCACCGTAAATGTAGGAAACGGACAGTTCAATCAGAATTCCTAGACTGGTCTCTTCGAAAGATTTTATGCTCGCTTCTAATASATTACAGCATGCTYGTTCCAGGAACTCTGCAGACGCAATAACGCACAGGTAATTTTGCARAAGGTGAGATGGAATTGAAGGTAAATGACTACTATGCTAAACTACGAGGATCAGGATTCGAAGTAAATCTACGCGGAGCAGCATATGAGAAAATCTGGCATAAATGTCACACAAATGTACCAGGCTGCATGAGCAATACTCACAGCAGACATCAATCACTTGTTCACCTGTTGCGAACTYCTTTCTTGCGTTTTYAAAAGAACCATAGACTTAAGAAAGTAATTCAATTGAAGACTCAAATTCTGTAATCKAAAGACTTCCAACACAATTTATCCGATCCCAACGTGACGAAGTAGTGTTTCACAGAACCTCCGACTCTCTCAAGCCTCAATCTCGAAGTTTGTAAGTCATAAGCTAACAGAACSAGACGCAGAAATCCAAGAGATGAATAGCACGGAAATGCAGCGAGTTCTCAAATAGGATCTCCGTCGGTTACTACGACTCAAGGAGGAAATTAATATGGTGAAGTCCTACCAGTAACGTAGGAATTTTGATGAAACGATGTTCCATTCAATGACACTCTCGGCGTTCGGAAAATCAATTAAAGACCGCCCTCGATCGAACTATCCACAAGACTCCAGAATTCTCGCCAGCGTCCTCAAACGACCAACAATGCGCAAATATCGTCAGAGATGATGTGCGTTRTGACTCTCTGAATCGCGGAAAACAAACCTAAACCACATCTGCGTCAATACTGAGATCTAACAAGGCAACCGAGGAGACGACACCACAAGGAAACAAAACAAAGGTACCGTCAGTGGGCGCTGTGAGCTCCAGAACAGAGATCGGCCACAGGAAAACGAAGCCCCCTGTGCAGGCTCGGACCGAGCCTCGGACCAACGGCTCCACGAACCTACCGTTTCCGACCTTCTCGGTCTCAATTCGCAGGTTCGGATTTCCGAGCCTGTGTTCGAACAGTCCTAGATTTGTGGCGTTCTCGAATTGATCAAAAGCCTTCTACTTCGCGTTCTCTATGTGAAGAACGTGTTCCCTTTCTCCTGAACGTTGATCCTTCAGCGTTCCCAGTCAGGTTCATAAATGGCGTGGGGACAAATTCTAGTGGGATGAACGCCTTATACMCCGTACCATGGACTGCTTTTGTTATTAATTTMATACGGAGTAATACTGAATTACTGCCCATTTTAGCAGTAGAATGCATAGAATTGGCAATTTTTGCTGCTAATTTATTGTTTACTAAATGGATTGGGTTTGGATTGTTGATGAATTTTTTTATAAAAATACAACACTTTTTGACTTTTTCTTTCGAATTTATTTTTGTGTAAGCTCCAACTATGCCATGATGTTTGACACCATTATTTTCATTTTTCATAAAATTTTCATATTATTTTGAGCACTTTTGTGATTACTATGATTTACATACTAAAATTTCTTCAAAAACTCGTATGAAATTCAATTTGATGATTCAAATTTCGGATTAAAAAAATTAAGTTTTCAACACATATATCTGTGAAAAATATCAAAATTTTGAAATGCATATTCTAATGTAGAAATCTAATGAAGTTTGACCAAGCATGAAATGTCCTTTAAGGATTAATGTRCTCACAACATTTCTAAAGGTTGGATTGAAGTTGGATTATTATAAAGTGTTCCCCACTTTGACTAATATTTAACCCCTAAAGGACCAACGGAAGGTGCTTTTTTAGCAACATAGATATTTTGGGCAAGTACATGTGACTAGAGATTTTATTATTTCACTTTGAAATTTTTACACAACATGCGAAGGAAGAATTTYTTTAAGCCCTCCAATTTTCATAACTTTTGACTACATAGTTAAAAAATTATTGCATGATATTTTGTTTCTTTCTCAATTCGTTCCGGTAGATTTGAAAAAATCAATTTTTTTTAAAATGAAAWTTTTTTCCATTTTGATCAATGAGTCAAAAGTTATGAGGATTTTTTGTTTGCGGGCAGTTATGGATTAACCACTCTAAAAAAAATTTGAAGTCCATTATTTMATTCCATTTTCAATATTTTTGTAAGAAATCAAAGGCATGATTGGGTGTAGATTGTTTATTACAACATTTCAACCTGTGAGATTGACATTTTTCAATTTCAAAAATAAATTATGAATAGTTTAGTGTTTTGAACCATTGGCTACTTCTATCTACTTAATATTTTTTTACTATATTACTATATGTTGAACTATTTCAAATGATTTTTCCATGCAAAAGTGAGCTTGTGAAGTGCAACTGCCCTGTTTTTTGCAGGTTTAAAAAAATGATTTATGTCAATTCAAACGTTAATATCTTGCAATCTACATGGTGAAAATTTATGAAACTTTTTCCATGTCTTTGTGAACTAGAATACTTCAAGATCCTACGGTTACATGTGTCCAAAAATGTTTTTCCCCCAATATTTGATACTAGTACTAAAAATGGTCGTTTTAAAGCGTTTTTGGTGAAAACATAGTTAAAGAACTTAACGGGTTAAGCAACCATTTCTCCATGGTAGGTGCCTACAAAAGTCATGCTATGGTTGCCATGGTTTGACTTGGGCTTCTATCTTCCTTGTGATGCATCTTGATCTTATTCAAATGGATTAAATTATGTAAAAATATTAATTACATCATTTAAAAGGTTGTACTCAACTTAAAAATGATGTTTGCTTGTGTCATCATGAAGCATTTTTAGCCGCTATGTCTTAGAAGCATTTTTTATCCCTTGGCCTAAGAAAAATGCTTAGTCATTCAAGCTTTGCTATTTACCTTTAACCTTTAAAGAACAATTCTTTGAATGGACAATTGAAAATCTCATCATACTACTTCATTCATCATACTACTAAAATCATAACTCCCTCTATAATATCACAAATGCTACCATTAATACTTGGGGCTTGTGCTTGCTATGCGACGCATTCATTGTATCACATATTAGTAAAATTTTGATATATTTGAATAGAATGCATGATAATGATTTCAATAAGTCTTTAAAATAGTGATTTTAAATATTTTGTAAGAATATTTTCAATCATGCATACATGGAAATTGTATTTTCACACAATGTGATATTACAGAAATAGAGTAGCATTTTGCAATCACTTCTGTAATGTCACTTTTTACAAAAGGTGATATTATAAAAATAATGTAGTTGTTGCAATTAAGGTGATATTGAAGACAATCCACAAGATGATATTATAGAGGTAGCAAATACATTGCTTCTCTTGACTTTACACTTCTTTGCACTTTTATGATTTTGTGCTTTTGTGAGCTTTCAGCTTTCATGATTTTTATTTTCTATTGCTACTACCAAATGATTTTGAGAAATTTATTCAATTGAAGCAATTTTGGATTCCACAACAATTAAGTTGTTCACAAAGTTTTTGAGATTTATAAGTTCTTTTTTTCAATTCTTCAATTTGGATTGTTATTTTTTGAAACAATGGAGTCAAATTTCTAATGCATTCTAATGTATGTGTATCTTTTATAGTATTCAACATTGCATATGTTTCATTCATCATTCAATAAATTTCTATTGTACATTTCAATATATGCTTACTTATAAAAAAATTATACAAAGATTTTAGTCATTTTTATTTGAAGATTTATTGAGATTTTTGTTCTACATTCTATCTAATACATAGAAATTCTTATAAAATTCRAATGATGAWTGCATAGCATAGCAAGCGCCAACCGCTAGTTATGTTCCTATGACTATGAAATCAATTTTGGATGGATGTCCACAAAATTTAGATACAAGGTATGAATATATTCCCTCTTAGTGGATGTATAATTTCTTTCCCAATCTAAAATTATGTTGCCCAAAATTATTTTGGCAGTCCAAGTAGTTTGTGTATCTTTAGGGCATCTTTTGAAAAAATGTTCATCAACTTTYAAAACTTGTCACATTTGCAGCTAATAAAATGCGGCATACAAGTTTTTTTAAAAGAATTTAGTTTTCAAATCACATTAACCCCTCAATGCCCAAGGTCCAACTATGCTTGAAAGCATACTCCCTTTGCAAGTGTTAAAAGTCTCACTTTCAATCAGTTATGAAGATCTCAACCATACAATATGTGTAGTGTGCATGTTGTAGATGTTGTGGAACAAATTTGGGTTCATTTGATTGTATAGATTGAAATATTGATAATGTTGTAGTGTTGAATAAAGGTGCTGAAATTTTCATAAAAACACATTCGAAGGTGAGATTTGATTTCTAAACCGACTTAAATGAAAAAACTATAAACCAAAAAGTCATTCAAAACTAGAATATTAAAACTTTGATGAAAAGAAATATCATAAAAAGGACTCATTGTGTCTACAAAATGGATTTGAAATGTCAAAATACAATAAAAAAAAAGTAGCAAAAATCACATTTGTGGTTGAATCTCCTTCTACTAAAATGCCTCTCAGTCATTCATAACGTCTTGGATGGATATGTAATTTTCACCACACAAACTAGATTAATAATCGCAACTTTTACAACAAAAATTATTGAAAAAGGATCATACAAAGAGAAGTTATGAGCTGCCAAAGTTCACTGAACTGCAAAAATTTCTAGATTTTGAATTTTGAATTGCTCCCAAACATTCACCACAACTTGGATTGGCATGAAACTTTTAACACAATAACTAGATCTTTATGGGAACAAAACCCAACAAATTTTATTGCAAACGAACATTTGATGAAAAAGATACAATCCCCCGAAGTTGCAAGCATTAGAATGTAGTGTGCTAAACCTAAATTGAACATGAGAACTTTGAATGACTTTCACAAACTCAATACGTCTTGGATTGATCTGAAAATTTTAGTATAGAAACTAGACTAGTATGCGCAACTTTTCCAACAAGTTTTTAATTGAAATCAAACATTGGATGCAAATGTTAGAGTGCTTCAAAGTGGACTACTAGATTGTGTGAGGACACTTTTTGTCGCCTTGGGTGTTTAGGGGTTAAGTTTCTAGCGTATTCCAAACAATTGTATCTAAATTTCCAAGGACTTCAATTAAAAAATTTCCTCATTGCACAAGAAATCATCAAAAATTGACTAACGTATAGCCAATTCAAATGACTTCTTTGCATTGCAAGATGATTTACAGTAAGCTAGATTCCATATTTGTTTTAATACAAAAAAGAACTATTTTAAATATATGCAATTTATTATTTATGACAGTAGTTTGGATGGTGCAGGTCATATAATTGTTTTCAATAGTAGAAATCATACTTTTTGCTAGGTTGTATAAATATATGTTGAACTTTTAATACTAATTTAGATGTATTCGATAGACATGAATTCTATTTTTATTCATACAAAACATAAAATGTATTTATTACCTCATTGTTGCAAAAACAAGTATAGTTAGCCTATGTGAGGCTTTGTCTTTGTAGCATTAGCTTGCTTTTYGAATAAGGTYSTACTTGAAACTTCCTCACAATAGCTTCTATTGATTCAAAGCCTTGTCCCTTACACTYCGAGCCTATCGAAATGCAAATARTTTTGTTTTAATAGAAATGTGAGCTATCCGATTCTTCCAAAATAYTCAAAATCAACTCCAACCCTACCTTAYATTGTTAGACAATTGATTTCCAAAAATGTACTCTGGAGTAGGATTCTACAATACCATAAGTGTAGGGTAGGGTTGGCACCTCTCTGCCAAATAATTATTTATTTTCCGGAAAATAAGGTTCAACGAATGCTAAAATAGAATTATTTTCCAATATTCTTTTTTTCACCGTACAATTTTTTTGATTTTTGAAAAAAAAAGTTTCCCTAAAATTGGCATCTATTTTTAGAATTATTTTCCACCAACCATGCCCTAAAACTATAGTAGTAAGAGCATCTGCAATGCAACAGTGGCACACACGCCTTGTAACGGCAAATGGAGGGCCATTTCATGTTTATTTTTGGACTAAAGTGTCCCAATGCAAAGCCGACAATCCAAACGTCAAATGGACTTTTTTGTATTATAAAAAGAAAAAAAAAAAAAGGATCTCCATTATAAAAAGGCTTTTCATGAAAACAGGGGAAAGACTGTATTGATTAACACACATACCAATGCTTGAAAAGAGTTGACAGTAGCTATTATTTCCAAAAGGCCCAACTAGCCAAATATTGCAAATTAACAGATCCCGGGTGGTTGCATACAGAGGCCGTGGAGTTGGAAGCCCCAATAACGGTTGTATTGGAGCCCAAATTTTTTCACAAATTTTTCTGCACTAGGCACAGTGCCGATACTGTGCTTGTTCCCGGGAGGATTGCAGATGCCCTAAGCTTACAAAGTGTCGGTTTTCTGACTTGGGGGTGTGTTTTCCTTATGAGCGAGMCTTCCAGCGCTGGAAAGTGAAGACCTTAGCGTCTCGGATTTAGGGTTTTCCATTCGTTTCAGAACCAAGAGCGGCGCCTTGCGCCTCGCTGSTGCGGAATCTCACGGACGGAGGTTTCTTCTCGCCGTTGTTCGTTGTTGGCTTCACTTCAGTAAGTTTGTTTCTTCGTTTTGCGACGTATAAGAGATTTTTTGGAGTATTTAGGAGTATTTTAGAGCTCTCTGGAGCTTTAATTGCGAACCTTAGTTGTCGTTGGTTGATGGTCTTAAAGGTAAATTTGCTTGAACAGAAATCTTGGTTGGCTAGGCACAGATGGCATGCTTACCTGTGCTGTACGAAATTGACTGAATATGATCTTGTTTGAACAAAACATATAGGTTTTGAGAACTSAGTGTTGCATTTCGGTTTGTCGATGCCTCGTGTTCGAAGTATGTGGAGTTTYTTTTTTGTCGTTTCGGAAAAGAAGATGCTGTAGCCCTTCGAATTTCCTGGGATGATTACATTTGTTTAATTATAGTTTTACTCTGTGGGATCATCTTGCCTCTGAGTTMGAAATGAGTCAGGAAGTCGTTGTGTTATTCTGGTGGTAGTTGGTTGTTGAGGTGCGCGGTGTAGGATGGTAGTGCTGTTAGGGTTTCAGGTGTACTCCGTTGTTCGAAACCGTTCCGAGTGACGTGTTTGTGGGCAGAAGAATATTGCCATAAGCTTCGGAGATTCTTGGCTTCATGGACCATTAACCTAATAATCTGGTCACCATTCTAATAATGGTTTATACATGACAGTTGGATTGAGGGAGAGCGGAGGAGGGCAAGATGGGAGAACGGAAGGTTTTGAACAAGTATTATCCGCCGGACTTTGATCCGGCGAAGATACCTAGGCGGAAGCAGCCTAAGAATTTGCAGATTAAGGTGCGCATGATGCTTCCCATGAGCATCCGATGCAATACATGCGGGAACTATATCTACAAGGGTACCAAGTTCAATTCCCGCAAGGAGGACGTCGAAGGGGAGGTCAGTACAAAGCCCTTGCTGTATCTATGCCTAGCTGTAAAAGAGATGAACTTTGGGGCTCATTACGTGGAAGACCAATGAGGCTGACCTGATTTGTGAGGCAGTAATGATCTCTTGGTTCAGTCATCCATTAGAGTGCATATTAGGGCAGTTGAACTAGTGGTGTGTGGAATTTTGATGAGTCGTAGTTGTGGATATTATGGCGCATTTTCCTAACGTGGCCTCTTGTCTTTTTGTTCCAGACATACTTGGGAATCCAAATTTTTCGGTTTTACTTCAAGTGCAGCAAGTGCTCAGCTGAACTGACTATGAAGACCGACCCGCAAAATAGTGACTACACCATGGAAGCTGGGGCGTCTCGTAATTATGAGCCTTGGCGAGCCACAGATGAGGTCTGTCCTTGAGTTTCATCATCTTTGTGTGTCGTTGGCAATATGTGAACGTCTCAGTGCAGTTTTCTGCATTCTTCGCGATCTGGATCTGTGAATAGGGTGGCGGATTGACCTTACTATCTGGTGGTTGGTCAGGCGACAGACGAGGCAGTGAAAAAAAGAGAGACAGAGGAACTGGGTGACGCAATGAAGGCACTGGAGAACCGGACCTTGGATTCCAAGCAGGAGATGGACATTATGGCTGCATTAGACGAAATGAAATCTATGCGGGTATGCTCTTTGGCCTCTTTTGTTCGATATCTGTATAACCTCTTCAAACATGAGATGACCGCTGAATTAATTTCTGTACGTGTTCAAGATTTTCTGTTTGCAAATGCAGCGTGTAATTCTGAACRAAGGAAGTTATTGATATGCAAGCAGATCCTCATCGGAATCCGCTTACCGAAATAGCCTTCAAGAATTTTGACCGTGTCTTTGTTTATGTGCTGTTTTGRGAATTTATGCACCTATCTTACATTGTGTTCTTCCACTGGTGCAGTCCCGGCATGCAAATGTTGGTGTCGAGGACATGATGGCAGCTCTTCGTCGCACAGCCGCTGAGAGGGTAATTTTACTGGTCAATTAAACTCGTTTTGCGAGCGTCATWTGTCAGCATGCAGATACTTCACCATGATGTTGTTGCGCATTAAYTAATGGTTTTTGAGTTGTTCAMGAGGATGTGAAAGCACGACCATCTAATCTATGCGCTGCATGTCACTTGTCTTTTATACATTCTAAGACATTTTGCGGCACTTCGATTGTTTCARTTCTAGTTGAAATTGTTTCTGACAGACATGGGCTGTAATGCGTCCTTATTTCTGCACTGCATTCTCAGCAGCACTATTTTGAACCTCACATTTCAGGAGAAGGAAATGGAGAAGCAAGATGAAGCAATATTAAAATCAGTTGTATTTCAGGTATTTGCTGCAACCAGTTGTACCGGGACTACTTTTTATGAACTACCGGGSGTCTTTTTTTATGTCCTTGACCTGGCTGAGCTTTCATTATTACGTTTGAACTGCTTGTGCTGTATGTTCGTCCAATTTCGTGGAGTTSATTGGACATGCTATTATATGTGAACTCATTGTTACCCTGCTTGCTATGTTTATCACCTAATTCTCTTGCTCACACTTACCCTTGACAGAATTCTAGCAAATTCGTGCGACGTATTGATGATGCTGAGCTGGAAGAGTATTATTCGGACGAGGAAAGTCCACCTAGTCCTTCCGAGACACCAGAGGGTAGAGATCTTACGAAGGTACGCCTTTTGTAACCATCATCCAAGACTGTCCTTTTTTATTTTGAAGATATCGTTACTGCTTGAAGGTAGAAGGGCAGTGTGAACTGCTCGGCTTGCGCAACCCTTCCACATATGGTCATGCGTATTCGTAGCTGGAATGAACAGTTACTTGGGAATTGTCCTCATGGTTCTCAGAACGTYGGSAATCGATGGATTGACCTGCAGCACCTTGATGCCCAAGGCTCTCAGCAAGATTGAGTCTCGTGTAGTTGTAGGGAACTAGTGGAGTTTAAGGGGACTTTGAGTTTTTGTTTTTGTTTTYCCGAGGGGCTTTGAATTTTCGTTCCATGAACCGGCCATACATATGTCAATGAGAAGTGTTTACTTTCTTTGTCTCCTACAGAGAAGAAAGATTGAAGCAGAGCTACCTGTCAGCAGTGGTGCAGGGCAAGTTCAAGAGAATGACGTACTTGCCAACGGGATGCCAGAACCAGAAGCTAAAGGTAAGGTTATTCTTCTGAAGGGTTGGTTGAGCATCTATGGTATTTTGTTGCAGTGAWAGCTCAGTATTGTCCACTCGCATCATGATCARTGAATAAGGCATCTTTATTCTTAAGCCTAATATGTTTTATAGTTTTGTGAAGAATTSGTTTTTTTTGGAAGGAGTCTTTATCACTTAATGAGCAAGAATCAATGTTTCTATGTGTAATAGCATACTAGCCGATAGTTCTTTCAAATTTTCTACGTGTGACCCTGCAAGCTGTCTTAACTTTTGTTTGTTGGTGCATCTCCAGGTAGCAATGGTAGTACGAAGGCCCCTTCCTTCGCTGTGAGAATGAAACCAGTGGCATTCAACATCAAGCCAAAAAAAGGCTCTGTCTCAACAGCAACAAAACAGCTGCCCAAAGATGCGCTTGGTGATCAATCTACAGTTGTACCAAAGGTTTCAGTCAAAGAGGATGATCCACAATCCAATAGTGTTGTGACTTCCCTTGGTTTGGCATACGGTAGTGATGATGATTCTGAATAGCATCTACTACGTGAGCCAGTCTGTTATATATGATGTGACATATTCTTTATCTGAATTACTGTTTCTCAGTAATGAATTCAGAGTCTTGGATTATATCTGGGAAGGCGTTATCTCTCTATTGTTGGCATCCATATTGGATAGGTCAAATGGTCGCGTATTCGATCAGATTTAGGGTTTAGGGTGTTCAAATATCAACATTGACGACTATAGTTTTGTTGGGAAAACCACTCCATGGCAGGAATTCGAARACTGCAAGACACTTTGCCGAAAATTCTGTGAAGTAAAAATTCAACACTTGATGACATGTTTTGGCTTACAACCAACCACCTGTCATACCCTTGTTTGGACGTGGGCTGACGCACGATTTCTCGTCTTCCCGTGCCTTTTCTGCAACTTTGGATGTTTTTCCACGACTGATTCAGTTTCATCTTCCTCCTGCACAGGAAAATGCTTGCAAACTACACTAATGATGGTAAATAGTGTTACCCATACTAACTCTTTTAGAAATGCTATAAGTTTTTACTCTTCATGAATATTTTACTCTTCATGAATATTTTTACTGGAGTGCATGGATCCTAATAGCACTACGGTTGGGAAAACTTTGTACCTATAGTTGGGAAAAATATTCATTAAGAGTAAAAACTTATGGCTGTTTTAAATCAATTAKTGTAGGTAACACTATTTACCATCATTAGTGTAGGGAGAAAACGTGCAAGCTGAATCAACCTCGAAGTCGCAAATGGTGTGACTGCACAATCATGAAGTACATTGCATTAGCTCGTAATGTCGGTAACCTGCATATCATTGCCAAGTTCCCCAATGGTCAAAAAGGCATCCATTCCGACAGTTAGAGGTCAAGTCATACAGGTTGGCATGTATAACGCGCTAGTACTAGTAGGAATACCATTGCTGACCGTTGAAGAACAGTAACAAATAGGTACCAAAGCAGTGTTCAGAMGACAGCAAGTTGACATGTTCTCCTTGTAGATTCTTCCCCTGACTTCATCTAATTAATCTATCATCGACTGTAAGCTTTGGAACGGCTCTAAATCATCAGAAACCTTGTCAGTGGTTTCTGTTTGCAAATCATCTTCATTCTCGGAGAGCTCTTCCTCCCCAGTCCCCACAGAGCTTTTCATCACCTTCAACTATCTCAATAAACTGTAAAAGAGAAATCATCAAAAAAGCACACGGGATAAAAACATGGTCTGATATCAGGTCCCGATACACATCACATATCATTAATCACCTCAGTCAAGTGAAGCAGCTCCTGTGATTGCAATATAGTAAACTCAACAAAACACAGAAAGGAGGCAAATTTTAATCAATGGAAACCAGAACCTTACGTTGATCTTGTCTCTTGTGAAACTGCTGACCTTTTACAAGGACCCGAGATCTTTGCGAGTGCATCCACTTGCTTCGAGACCTTTCCAAGGGATTCTGTTCCTCCAGCCACTGCCTCGAAGTCACGTCGTCCATCCCCATCTAGATTTTCAGCCTCCCACAATCCCTTTGAAAAGTGGATTCCTGGTGAGGAAGAATTGAGAGCTGCTTCACGTGCAAACCCAACAGGAAAACCCAACAGGAAAACAGGAAAACGCAACTAATTGAAGCAAGTATTATTTACAGGACGTCAATAAATATGCTCCGTAACTATCTTAACCAGAAATAGAAATAAAAAACTTAATGGAATGGGGACGCAATCACGAGAGAAATGAATGGAATTTGTAAACCTACATTGAACTCACCGTGCAAGCACAAYCATTTCGTAATGAAGGCACTGGCATAGGTAAATTGTGCAGTATGCCATCTCAGTAAAAGTGACAGGCGAAGCACCATACCATGGCATGGTCCACAATGACAAGCGGAAGGTTTCAGTGATAAAAACAAGAACGCATGCCAAATGAAAAGGGACTTGAACAAGGGCCAAGAGAGAACCCACTTAGGCTGGATATCGAACCTTAGACTTCGATGTTAGCAAACGTATGTGACAATATAGARAACAGGGTTTACAAACCCTAARTTTCGGCAATCTGATCATTTGTTAATGATATCTAATGAGTCGGGGACCAAGTTCGGGGGTGAAGTAGAGATTCAACAATCCTRGACTATTGTTTCTAGTAAAGCCTGCGCACGTAAACTGAACTTGAATTTTCAGAAAACAAATTGCGTAGCACCAGGATATAACAAGCTTATGAAATGTGACAGAAGGCAGGACTGCAGGAGCTCTAGAAATGAAAACAAATTGGAAGAAATTGGAAGCTGCAACAGTCAAATTCGTTAAATTGGCGTGATTCGGAGCGCCAAATTGTGACATTGAAGAGCTCAGAGCTCTAAAAACTATTAAAAAAAGCTATAAAAAAATTGGACTGGTAGAAATCTGAGTTTACACGCGGGCGGCTAGAGGGTGCCTATCTCACTCAAAATTCGCCATTTTAACGAACTTGACGTTTGCAGCACCTGAATGAAACCTGGAAGAGAACAGGGTGACTAAGTTAAGGGTGTTCAGCTTCAGCTGGGCGTTGATGTATACAAGAGAGACATACCAAGCAAGGAGCCAAAAGAGACCGCTTGGACCGCTTAGAATGAGCCGAATTTCTCAAACTGACCACCCTCACGCCTGGCCTACGAAAGCTGTGAGAATGCTCTACCTTCCCCAACCACTTCTCCTGCCGCAAATCTACGCTAAACCTTCCCGATCGACTCTCGATATTCAAGAAGCCACTATTATGGTCCACTACCTCCCTCAAGTAATGGAAGCTTCTCGTTGAAATCCACTGGGTGTGCTGGTCGATTTGATTCTCTATGCTACAGCTGCTGTCGCCTTCCAGGGAGAATGTGGTGAGCGAAGAATCAGTGTCGGAAATGGACTCATCCTCCGGATCGTGAAATGCATCATCACTCACATCTAAATCTTCACTGTCATAATCCATAATTTCTAGGACCACAGTTCTGGCCATGGATGGGACATGTGCAACCTCCGAGCGCTTCTTGCCGTTTGGCTCTTCGAACAGAAACGAGGACGCAATTGGAGAGTTAAAAGGGAAGTTGGCTTCGTCCAACTTCGCTCCACCACTGGGTTGCAACTTCTTGTCCTTTTGTTCCAAAAAGGTCAGACCTGGCACGTATGACACATCGATCTTCAAGCGGCCGGAATCCAGCACAAAGTCGTCCGCGTCGGACTCAGATYCCAGCCACCCACTGCGTTCGGATCGGAACGAGTAGAGCTGCTTCAATCTTCGGGATCCTCCATCAAAGCTCGATCTCAAGCTGATGTCACGGTGAGACACATCAAGCTTCTCTCTGRCCTTAGCAGCTCGACTTTCAGGATCAGCAGTAGTAGATCGGTGCTGTTGTCGACCACTTCCATTCACCGAATGTTGTTTCAAATTTAAATGAAAAGAATTTTTGTTTGATGACCACCGTTCAGATTTGGGTCGTGGTTTGGCTCTAACCATAACCAGTTCAGCATAGTGTTGGTGATCATGAGAACAACGAAACGGAGGTCCGCTGGGGATTTCGAAGATAATGTCGCCTTCAATAATGATATCATCGTCATCGGTGTCCTCGTAACCAGATACAGTAGGGGTCGACATTGAATTGTCGTAACTCTGACGGCCAGAACTAAGTTGTGGGGTAAGGATGCCCCTATTGAGGGAAGCTTGGGCACTCTTGGCATCCGGCTGCTTCTGGCTTTGTCTCCGGAAAGAATCTCTTGAGAATTCGTACCCAAACAACCGCTMCGAAAACGTCAGCGACGCAGAGGAACTATGTATTGTGCTACCGAAAGACTGTTTGGCAACAGAACTAGAGCTTCTCTGCGTCGTGCGGGAGCTTTTTTGCGTCATCTCTAAACCTCCATCAGGAGAACACTTGTGCGACCTTGCATTTTCTAAAAGCTGCTTATAAATTTTGTCAGTSTCGTGACCAGGACCAGTAGCACTGGCATCGCCGAAAGTGAAATGCACAGCATTGAGAATGCTACTGCTGGCGTTGCCTCCAGCTCGTGGGGATGGCGGGTAGAGCACTCCACTAGCAGCTCTGGCTTTCTCAAAAGAGGTTGTTGTAGGACGCCTGTCAAGCTTACTCCTGTTTGAATCACCCAAATGCGTGCCGCTCTGTGCGCTCCTCCCTGCATCAGATGAGGCAACAATCGATCGTCCACGTTTCGTCTGAAGTCCATCACCTTGCTCTCTTCCGCTGAAACAAGCTATGTCCACCCCTGATCGAAACTTCTCCGAGACTATAGACGCCGTTGAGGATTGTCTACTGAAGAAATGCTCGCTATCGTCGTAAATTTGGACTCCCATCAAACTGGGTTTGAGATTCAGCTGACGAACTCCAGGTTCGTGAGCATGGGCCTCAACTCCTTGGTCTCCTAAGGTCTTCATGTTCCCTCGATGTGTTTTCCTGTTACTAKGAATAAAACATCCCGTTTTTGAATTATTAGCTCGGCTGAATTTGCGGGCCAGTTCTTCATGCAGATGATTCCTCTTTGCTCGGTCCATGATGTCTGTCACTGCTCTACTTGCTTTTCCATCCATGCCTGTGACACTATCATCGTCCCAGCATAAACGAAGCCATGCGGAATTGTTCCTCTTTACGCATTCCAGACGAGAAGTTGGAATCCTGTCAATGCATGGGTGATTGCAACCCACAAGACAATAGCCAGATGTGAGCACACGAGTAGAGTTSGGTGCTACAACATTTGATGAGAGCTTTTTACCGACATAAACTCGTATAGAAGCTTCCAAATTGTCGACACAGAAAGTGTAGTGTAATCGCGTATCATGCTTACTGAAAGGCATACAATTCGATTTGAGCCCTGAATAAAAATGATAACAGTGTTGTTGGCTTACCTGTTCACATGACACTGACACACAGCCAAAGCTTTATGATGCCAGCGATCCAGCATGAAATATAAAAGTTGCTCCGGAGAGAAGGGCCAGYCGAACAGCTGCGCTTGTGCTCAAGACTAGAATAGCACAAGGATGAGAACTAGAGTTGCCACTAATTGCAACTATCAATATCTTCCTCCTCAGCACTCAGCCCCACACATCAATTAAAACACTATCCCCGAGCAGAACCAGCCTATTTTGGTATCTATTCAATTGATCGACTTGCGMTTCTCAAATCAGTCTCACGAGAGAGTGACAACCTGGCATAYACTTTAGTTGCAGTCGCTGTGCTCGACTAGAGGACGACGATAGACGACCATAAGTCCGATGAGTGCAAGGTCTCTATTCACTTAAGCTAGTAGATTTCGTGAACCCCAGTTGTGTTGTCAAATCTAAACAACGATTTCCTTGTGCAAGAATGTAAATCCGTTTTCTAGGTGTTCGGAGTGGTTCAAACTGAAGCACAGAATGCTGCCTGGTAGTCTGGTACTCACATGCTGGGAGCTCTGTCGACAGGAAATAATCCCTTCAAGTAATTACAGTTCCTGATTTRATCAAAATCCGCTGATCTCTGATGCCAAACGCTCATAAGTTACCCGCATCGACCTACTGGCCATCAGCTTGTTGTTCCATGAGGTCCGGAGATATTTCCAAAGCAGATTGAATGGCTCCGATGACTTTGTTCTCAAACCATCTTCTGCAAGGAGGCCATGTTTTCAGACAGATGAGCACTGAAGAATTTCATAAGAGATTGCATCACTGTATTAGGACACTGAGCATTCTAAAGAATTCAGATACTTACAGTCTCTCTAAACATTCGGCAGCTTCTGAGTTAAAAACTCGCCCGGAATAGGACTTCATAGAGTGTTACGTCTACACTTTCTTGTCATGGTTGAAGTTGCCGAAAGAGAAATTCACGAAGTAAGAAAGCATTTAAGATTTAGAGAAGATGTCAAGATTCCTTCACGTACAGTGGAAAACTTAGAAATATGAAAAGGACAAACACCCTGCTCCGACTTAAAGAATCATTAATGTGCAGAAGGCTTAGACTTACAAATGACAGGCACTTCTCATTTCCGGCTCACAGTGTGTGTAAGTTGTAGACATTGCCACGAAGAGCAGCTGATGGAATGACAGCAAAGATGTTGAAAGCTCTAACCGCAAGAAAAGCACGCGATAGTGCACGGATCTGCACACGTATTGTCCACAGGTATAAATCCAAGGAGCGCAGCAGAGCCTGCACGTCAGCGACCTTCCCCCGAGCGAGAACTGCTGAAGTCACCTCCCCAGATATTCACGGAGTGCTGGATAGTTTCAAGAAGAATAAATAAGCACTGTCGTGGCGCTTATGAGGAACTACTGAAGATCGCATTCTCACCACCAAAACCGTCTAGCAAAATAACCGAGAAACTCTGCCRYCCACAAGATATCCAATGCATCAACCTAGCTCCAAATTCATTACCATGTCACAATGCACCGTGATTTCCCCTTTGCGGAGCCTGTTCTAACGAACTCCGCTCACTCACAATTCTGAAAACTGCGTCAGAAACAACTTTGCATCAAGCGCTTCTCAAAAATCCTTCTCTCTGAAAAACCGCCATGCTAAATCGTCTCGAGCATCCTTCTCCCTCCCGACATCAACATTGTCCTCGTCCCTCAGTTCCCGGCCCGAGACTGACCTAAACCGATTTCAAAAGAGACTGAGACAAAAGTCTAGTAGAACACTCGAATAGGCATGATCCAGCAGAATCATATTTCAGATAAAAATTAAATCCACCGAACAATCGATTCTGATGACGAAGTTCACCACTTCCGGAGTAAATCTAATTCCGCTACGAGCGGCGGAATGGTAATCACGAGATGCGCATGGAACTGCCCGACCTGGTTTGACTTCCATTTCCACACTCCACAGCATTCGGGAKCATTCTCGTCATAACTAAAACTCTCAATCTGTCCGTGAGTGGCCGCCACTGCGCTTCGTTGCCTACTAGATCTACTGCCTCCTCCTAGTATCCTAGGGCACTCTCCACTACTGTAGTGCCATCACTCAGTGGCGGTGTCAGAGAGATTCCGATACGCACGCCGCAGAATTAGTTAAAAGACAGTGTTGCTTTTCCGCATCGTCCTTTTCCAGAGGTGCGTGCTTAATGGACTTGAATAAAATCGGAAATCCGAGCATCAAGGGAGTGAAGGGACCAGGCAAACCTCGGCGTTTGATCTATGGTGATAATTCAATTACTGCTAATGGATGGTTTTCGACGTTGACGAAGACCTATTCGATAGCTATGGAGCATATTCCGGCCTCTGCCATAACTACTGTCTAGTGTCTACTCATCAGTCTCTCGTGATTGCAAGGCAACTGAAATCCAGGGGCCGAGGTTCAATTTCCTAGCTCTCATCCAGACGCACTCTCAGTTTGTCACTTCCGATCTTTTCTCCGTCTGTACGAGGCCGTTCTCCGTACTTCCRTCTCTATCCTGTCCAGGTTCGTCTCTCCTTGGCTTTCGTGTCACCACTGGAGGGAGAGAACACCAGTTGAATTCCAGAACACGGACTTGTAGCCAATTTGCTATGGTTGCAAGGCATATGACGTACTGCATGCTACTAACTCAATTTTCGTCGTGCGGCACAGTGTCGAGTCCAATAATTCATGCCAAGCTCTCGTCTGCTTGCAATAAATGAATCTGTAATCCAGTAATTCCCGGTGTTATTTCGTTCCCCAGTCACCGCTCATCTCAGACATTTTGAATTTTGAAGAGCTCTGTTTTGTCAGGAAAAGRCCGCTATAATGCCCGATGCTTATCGAATCGCTCGCCGGAGCCTCACACTTTCACCTACTGTACAGTAACTGATACTGCATATCTTGCATTCACTAAAAACTAACTGAATGTGTCAGATCTGTGCTTGTCTCCTCTTCAATGAGTATGCTTGGAATCAATTTCCAACAGTGTTCCGAGCGCCGCTATCCTAATTTAACTGAACCGGGAATTTCGCGAACCGATGAGAACGATGCTGGCAACCATTTTCACTGCATGAACCGGCCGCGAACATTCAATCCGCCGAATTGGCYGATGATAGACAAACGATCTGCATGAGCTTCTAAGTTTCTTGAATTCTCTGTTTGACACGAGCACAAGGATTTCATGCCTRGTGCGCCATGGCCGTGAGTAGTTCCCGGGAGTGCTACAGCCGAGTACATTCATCCGGGCCATATAGAGCGAGCAAGGCAGCAAGCAGATTCAAATTCCAGGCAGTACTTCCTTACTGTAGAGACTCTCCTCAACCGACGAGCAGTGGCAGTCGACGTTTCTTCTTCTCATTCTCACGTTTTTTGCACGTCCTGGACTCCTGGTGGGAGGTGGGGAGTGGGGACGACGGACTGGACTGGACGCCGATGAGTCCTTTAGCTCTACAGGGTCCGTCCGCAATTAGCCCGGCCATTTTCGCCCTAAATCCAAACCCTAGCCAGCTGCAGTTCCCGGATGGTCCTTTCTAATCAAAGGATTCTTTTTCCGGGACTTGGCAAATTGGGGCTCTACGTTCCCTAAAATTAATAGGGGTTTGCGAATGGGCGGGCAGTGCGGCCCCCGGCCTGGTCTTGCTCTTGGGCGGTTCATCTGATATGGAGCTCCCTCCAGCTGTCCATTTGTCAAGTGAGATTTGCCAACTGACTGACGGAACATTCCAACTCTTGTTGATGCTTTCAAGCGCTTTTCAAAACAATCTATTGTGCATGAATGGACACGGAGATGGTACGGAGTGTTTCAACCGTTGAAGGGCATTGCAAGCCCGACGGGCATTTTGTAATTCAAACTTGAATTTTTCGCATAGTTCCTGATTTTAAATGCTTTTAAGCTTAACTAAGAAAATGTGGCTCCAATAACCTACTTTTTTTTCCATTTTGATTTTTTTAAAAGTTGTTGAAATTGTAGTTTTTGTGGCACTTTGAAGATAGTATCTTGAAAGCTCAAAATATGCCACTTTTGAACTTTCTCTATTAAATTTCTTTCACTAGGAGCTCAAGGAATACACCAATTACACCGTGATGTTTGTCACTATAATTTCCATTTTTATGAAAACATTCATACAATTTTAAGCATTTTTGTAATTATTATGTTTTATATACTAAAATTTCTTTTAACCCCTAAAGGACCATTTGTTCTTTTAAGGGACAACAAGGATTTGGGGTAGGTACCTACGGACTACGGTCTCAAATTTGTCATGATTTATTGAAACATTTTCTGAAGATAGAAAAACTAATTAGCTTCACGGGAATATAATTTTTTTTCCAATTAGTACCCAAGAACAAAAGTTATGCCCCAAACAACTCAAAACAAGGGAGAGAAGGGCAGAGGGGTTAGCAAAAAAAATTCAAAAATCGAAGTTAAGGGAAAAACAAAATTATTATATTATATTTTTATCCAAATGGAAAGCTTTGATTCATTCCATTTGGATCTTTTTATGAGAAAGTTATGGACAATCTTATTTTTTGGACTACCGAAACTTGCAGGAATCATTTTTGAATACAATTTTTACAATTTAAGAGAAAAAAAAAGTTCCACATGGTTCAGTTTGCTTTCTAGAACAATCTCACCATTGAAATTAGTGCATTAGAGATATTCCACCTTAAAGATATTAAAAATTTAGATTTTCCTTCTATCTTGTATGTACTCCAATTTAACAATTTTTAAAGAATAAAAGTTAAGTTTTTTTTGAAATTTTTTCCCCCCTAAATTTTCAAATCAATTCTCCACCATAAAGATTTAAAGCTCAAAACTCTATAGTGCAAAAAATTAAAGTTAAGAAGATTCAAAGTTAAATAACCTAATCCAGCAATGTGCTGCAAAACTTGTTTTTTTCACTTTAAATGCAAATATCTTGCAATTTGTGTGGTCAAAAATTCTGAAATGTTTTCTATTTATTCACAAACTAGTTAGGTGTAAGATCATATGGTTAGGTATGAAAAATAATTCCAAATTGTTTTACTTTTTACAACTGAAATGGCAGTTTTGAATGTTTTTTCACATAATAAAGGCCTTGGTCCTTCAAGGATAAAAAATCATATAAAATTCAATTTGATGTTTTTAATTATGAAAATGTAATAATCATTCTTAAACATGTATTACTACATGTAAAAAATATCAAATTTTTGAAATGTACGTTTTAATGTAGAAATCTCATGAAGTTTGACCATGTCCGGATAAGAAATGTTCTTGAAGGGTTAATTAGTGAGAGTTAAAGTTTTGGGGTAAGAGCACCGACACAAATTCTTAAGAAAAGTGACCTTCAATTTATGACATAGAGGGCCTATACTATAATAGTTTTCATGGATTGTAGTTAGTCTGTCACTATTGCCCACCCTCCCAACTCCGATCAACCACGTGGCACCTAGCAGTGTAGTCGTATGAATAATGACTTTTTAATAGATTTTTAGTAGTATGATTACCAAAAACACATGCATGTCTAATAAAATTTTACTAAAAATCTCCTAAAAGATCATTAATTATAGAACTATATACTACTAGGACTATACTCAAAACACCCCTCTCTTTTGTAGTGGATCAAACATCATTTTTTGAATACCATTTGGATTTTAAATAACTTGTAAGTTATAATTTTAAGTTTGATTAAATTTTATACATTACTGTAAAATAAATAAATAAAAAGCATTGAAAAAAATGAAATTTCTACTATTTCTACAATCCACGTTGCAAATAAATTGGTTAAATAAATAACACCTAAAGGACCAAGTTGCGTTTTTTTGGCAATACAACGATTTTGGGCACCTCAATACAAACAAGTATTTTATTTTTTCCTTTGAATATTTCCTAAAACATGTCCTTCAAAAGTAGCTTTAAGGTGTAACAATTTTCATAACTTTTGGCTATATGGTTAAAAAGTTATTGTTTAATATGTAATTTCCATTTGATGGTAAGCATGTAAGGTAGCTCAAAAACTTCATTAAGAATCACTTTTAAGAAAAATAAAAATCGGAAATTAGATTTTTAGATTTATGTACACGTGGGTAGCTTTGAATCATTCCATTTTGATTAATGAGATGAAAGTTATGAGGAGTTTTAGTTTGCGGGTAGAGACTCCACACCTTAAATCTTATAGTGCAGGTAATGAACCCTTACAAAGAATGTGAACTTCTTTTGTTCCTTGCTTRTTGTTAGAAGTATAAATTTTCCTCCTTTATATGAACAAACTCTCAATCTTCGAAGGTTAATTTGTCTTCACATGAATCACATTTAATCTTCACTTAATAAATCCACAAGGTTAAAATTCATATTCCASCTTTCTTCACTTGTGATGTAAATAYACATGAACATTGAAAAGTAGCATCTTATCGTTGTCACATAGATGACATTCACATGACCTCTAGAGAATTAAATTCATTTATTTCTTTTAGGCCAATTCACATGAACTTCATATAACTCAAATTCTAGAAAAAAAGTACTTTGTGAAGTTTTGAAAGCATTATGGTACTAGTACAAGAATTGCAATTAATATTTTATGCATAAATAACTCATATGAATTATTTATGCATAAAATYTAAACCTAAAGCATTATCAAGTAGTTATAGGAGGATTTTAATTATAGGGTAAGGAATGAAAATGATAAAACTTGAAACAAGTAGCTACCCTAAGACRACTTTTCTTGTAAAACTCTAGTCAAAACTTCCTCACATAWGCTAGGGTGCTCTAAAAGCGACCTTGTTCTAAGAGCAACCTCTMACCTAAAAGTACATTTTGCTATCTTCAATGTACCATTAGAGTACATTTCAGAGGGGGGCGCTTTCASTGACCATYGTGTTTCAACTTCCAAAATTCATAATTAATTTCACAAAAAACATGRAATTGGSATCTAACCCAAGTTGTTTCATAGGAAGAAGTCTGAGGATAATTTTACTGAAAAACGAGTCATGGAGTTTAGCYTCCCCAAATGCAATAAGAGCAGACTATCTTACCAACGCAAAGCCTCGTCCCCTTCGGTTCCGGGGCCAACAAATTAGGGTTTCGTAGACTCCAGGACAGACCCTGCGACCAGCTTCGAAGTTCGAGGCTCTGGAGGTATATTGATCGGATTTCGATGCGACTCTGAGATTTTTCAAGTTGAATGTTGTACAGCGGTTGTGAAGAAKAATAATCAAKTCTGAGCATCCAGTAACTTCACCGTTCAATTGCGACWTTCGACAGGAATTTTGGTTTCCGATGGACCTTGTGGCGCTCTTTTTTAGTCTACTTTTGCTGCCTTCTGTAGTTGCCTTGCTGCTATGGCGACGTGCGCAGGCGAAGCGAGAGATAGCGGAGGTACGCAGTTAGCTTCAAATTCGTTTKATTGGCGTCCCTGTTTCTGAATTGCTCAGAGATTGAGCGATTGACAGTGATGAGGGTTTGTTTTATCAGGATGTCGTCAGGGAAGCTGTCGCAGTTGCCCCAGCGCGAGCAGGAGAGCCCCGGGCCCCTGCCGGCAGAAGTAGTAGGATGAGACGGCGTCCGACGGCGATTGTTCCTGCCGCGTCCTCTTCTGCAGGTTTGTTCTGTCAACATTCACCTCGCTTGCTTCCGTGAACCAATGCTCGCGACTTTCTTATGTTGTGAACGGAAGTATGCCTTGTATTCAAAGTAATTATAAGTTGAAAGAGTTGATTAATTGCTTGGGGCTGGGTGTCAGGTGGAGCCGATGAGGACGATGAAGAGGTTGAAGAACCCGTGGACTACTACGTTGCTAAAGCTCCCAGAAAGAAGGATACTAAAAAGCAGGAGAAGGAGGCCCGCCGCGAGGTCAGTCTGCTGTAATTTTGGCAATTCTGATTTGTTCAACTTTATTGTTGTGATCTTTAGGATGGCTTTGTTTTTGTTCACACTATTGGTGTTCGGATTAGCATCTTTGGCATTGGCATTAGCGGGCTTCGACATCCTAACAACGCAAACCCTCATCGCTGTCAGTCGCTCAATTTGATCAAGCCGAAATTACGATAGCACGTGCTAGTACCGAAATATATTTTGGCTGTAAGTGTCACAAGGGGCAGAATTCATATCGTGCCCCGCATAGAACAGTGGTAAACTCGACTGCTTGCTGCTTTTCGTGTTCGACTTGATCAAGATTCTAAGTCTGTACCGTGACCTTTGCCTGAGAAATTTAGGCTGAAGTAGCAGCAAGAGAGGCGAAAAGCGAAAAACAGGACAGGAATGCGGCTATGCGGCGCAAGAAAGACGAAGAGCGGGAGGAAGAGGAACGACGCAAGGTTAGTCTGATACGTTTCAGCACAACTGAGATAGCCTTTGTAGTTTTCCACATGTGGTGTTACTTGGCACGTCCAGCTTAATGTCAACTGGAGTGGCTTTTGTTGTAGATTTKCAATCTTCCCTGATCGGAGCAAAGACTTGCCAATCACTCTGAACTCGACATTTTTAAAATTTGGCTTCCATTCGCTCTCTTTTTCTTCCAGGAGGAAGCTGCTCAGGAGCAGAAAGCGAAGGAGGAGCAAGCAGCCAACGAAGAATTTGACAAATGGAAGTCAGCTTTCGTTGTTGATACTGAGGGAACAATGGAAAACGATGTTCAAGAAGAGAGTCAAGGATTGCTCTTCGACTTCGTAGAATATATCAAGGTAGTCATCCAGGCCAGCAGTATTCACATTTGAGAATGCATAAGCATGTGGGATTGGTCGCTGCTGGGTCTGTGTGCCGTAATAATTGGAGCAAGTGGACTGCGTTGTGTGGCCGATAATTCTTGGTGCTTTGTGAAACAATTTGGATTGAATTGTAGTAATGACCCTACCATTGTTGTTTTCTTGTGCTGATCCAGAAACATAAGTGTGTGGCTTTGGAAGATCTTGCTGCGGAATTCAACCTGCGTACCCAGGTCAGTGTGCATCTTCTTGCCCTGCAACATGTGCCTTGCTGCTAACAAGCTACCAACTTTGGCGTTATTTTTCACTATCACTCTTTTGCTGGGTTTGGRTATCAGAGGACACAATTTCAATGTCTGTTGCAGAAGGCTGTTCATCATTGTGTAACCGACCTTCAATTTACCGTTAATTTTGTGAGATTTATATGATTTTTTTGTTGCAGGAGTGCATAAATCGGGTGGTTGCACTGGAACAAATGGGTGAGTCAGTGAGTCAAATATTTTTGCTGATTGCAAAGTATCTTTGAGGATGGGAAGTGAAACTTAAGTAGTTGTGTTGGTATGCTTGAAGTGTTTATAGGCAGGGTTCTCATTATATTCACCGCATGCTTTCAGGGCGAATATCTGGTGTTATGGATGATAGAGGGAAATTCATTTACATCTCGCCAGAGGAGATGAAGGCGGTGGCTGATTACATCAAACGACTTGGACGTGTTAGCATTGCTCACTTGGCGAGCAAGTCAAACGAGTTCATTGACTTGGAACCGAAGACGTTGGAGACGGACATGATCTCTTGTGCACAAGAAACTGGTGAATCTTCCCCTAATATTGAAGGCGTTGCTCCCCAAATTAGTGTATCGTAAACATTGCACCTAAGTTTCAAGGTACTTGTAAATACGAGTGACGTTAAAGCTAATTCTTCTCCTATTTCTTTTTACTTCAAATTTATTCATCCTCGTAGGTATGAATTGCCCTGCCATGAAGTTCTCCTCTCCAAATTCTCCACGAGCCAATTTATTATTGCTCACCAGAACGATAGAGTAGAATTAACAATGGAGCCATTTGGGGGAGAGAGCCAAGAACCACAAATTACAGACCACGGAACGCTTGCCGTTGATCCTGATCATGTCAGCCTACCCATTGAAGACTTCAACCATGATTCACCCACTTGGTCTAGAGGGTGCATCTTATATCAAAACTGGTGAGTCGTTTGATTAGTCGTATGTCAATTGACAGGATCACCTTTTTCTTTGCATTGACATGGGGCATGATGGGCTGCCTACAGCACTGGTGTAATCCGCTGAAACCGCCAAAAACTCACTAGATCTTTGACACGCGATTTTGAACTTGTTTCTTGCTCCAATGAAGCAAGTCTTGACTCTATCTGGTAGTGCTATTCAGTAGAGGTTTTTATGATCTTTGAACGAGCTATCACTGATCAAATTCTGTCTCGCCATTTGACTGTTGTTGGCCTTAATAATTTTACAATATTGTGATAATATTGTGATGCTCATACCTTGCAGAACCCCTCATTGACGGAGGGGATGAAAAGTGTCCTCACGTAGTCTAGCAGTTAAATTCAAAGTGCTGTAACTTTTGCATCCGATGTCACTTTGTAACTTGTGAGAAAAGTTGTGCATATTAGTTTAGTTTCGGTGGTAAAATTTTCAGATCAATCCAAAATGTACTGAGCAGTGATCAAAGCAGTGATCCCAAAACTAGCTAAATTTTGCTCAGTTGCTACTTAATTTCTTCAAGCCCTCAATGTAAATTCAAAAAAAATCTTCCAAAAATGATCATCTTGCTAAAAACCCTAAACCAATTCTGAGGTCAGTGATATTGAGTTTTTGAGAGCCATTTGAAGTTCACAGGTTCGATTTGAGTTCAACTCATTGCATTTTGATGCCTGCAACTTTGTGAGCTTGTAAATTTTTCATCAAATGTTTGTTTTCAATAAAATTTGTTGGATTTTGTTCCTCCTAAGTTCTAGTTATTGTTGTATAATTTTCATGTCAATCCAAGTTCTTTTGAATGTTTGGGAGCAAATCGAAGTTCAAAATCTAAACATTTTTTGCATTACAAGCCCATATTCGTTATATTGAGACTTTTTGCAGGTTTTGAGACATAATGCTAGTTATTGGAAAATTCATTTTAAAAAGTAGTAATTGAAATCAAAAATAATAATGCTCAAATAGCAATCCTAGAATGAAATTCTAAAAGTTGGTGTTGTTATCTATTTATAAGAAATTACTAGTAAAAAGATAAAGCGGATTATCTTTGAGTCATAGATAAAATGAGACTGCGAAAAGTCTCAATATAACCAATATAGCCTTTTACAATGAACTTCCGCGGCTTATAACTTCTTTATATGTGGTCCGTTTTCAATCATTTTTGTTGGAAAAGTTCTACATACTAGTCTAGTTTGTGTTGTTATAAATTTTATATCAATCCAAGAGGTAAAGAGTTCTTGAGAAGAATTTCAGCAAACGGAGTTTCAAGCATAGATATGCCATATTTTACTACTTTTGGACTTCACATCGAAGGATCTCCAGATTATAACATCAGGAGATCTCCCAATGTTTTGTATAGATTTTCCAATGTTTTGCATTATCTCTTGACAACCCATTTTTTGTCTCCTGATGACCATTATTAATTTTGGACTTTCAAAAGTCCAACAATAGTTAAATGTGGCATAGATGTGATTTTTTGCTACTTTTTTCATTGTTTTTTGACATTTCAAAACAATTTTGCAGACACAATGAATCAATTGAATGATAGTTTTTTTTCCACCAAAGTCTTTGTCTTTTTGTTTTGAAACACTTTGTAGTTTAAAGTTTTTTCATTTGAGTAGGTTTAGAAATTGAAAATCACATGCTTTTAAGAAAATTTCAGCATCTTTTTTCAACACTAAAACATTATAATCTTTCAATTTATACAGTCAAATGACCCCAAATTTGTTTCACACCATCTAAAACATGCACACTGCAAGATTGTACAATTGAGATTTTTAGACTTCATTGAAATTTAGACTTATAGCACTTGAAAAGCAAGGATGCTTTTACACATGTTTAGACATTAGGCGATGAGAGATTAACCATCTTATGCAAATGAAGAGTCCTTGTCGAATAGTTTGTCAAGATTTTTCCAACGAGTCATCATCTGTCAAATGGATGACAATGTTTGGATGGAGCCGTTTGAATGGAGCGCACTTCCAAAGTTCAAATTGTTGCTCAAATCTTTGTCAATAGTACATTTCTTGCTAAACTTGTCAAGAACTTTTGAATGAACTATCCAATCATCAATTCTCAACAATGAGCATGTAGTGATCAATTRGAGTTTCTATTTGAAATGAAGTCAACCCCTTTAGTTCCAAGGCCTGTCTTTTGGGGCATGAATTCCTCTAAACTACCATTTCTAGTGCAAATTGCAAAATATTAAAAATATGAAACTTTTTGGCATATCTTACCSTTAAAGAATGAATCAATGATTGTGGAAATCATCCATTCTGATATTGTGGGAATCATTGGTTTAGAAAACTCCATAGGCACTCAATGGAACTCATTTCATAGAAGATCTCCACTTTCCACACAAAATTCCAGGGATGAATAGTTTCACTTCACCAAAAGATTTACTATCATCCATCGGACACAAAACATCCGCCTTGACATTTAAGTTATAACAATAGTCCCATTTAGGAGACTAGTATGAAAGTGTAGAAAGAATTTTAGACACTTTGACTACATAGGGTGCAAGATAATTGCGTTCAAAGTGAAGAAATTATGTTTCTTGAAACTATTGCAAACTAGTTCATGAGACTTTGAATCTTCTTAACTTAATAATTTTGCACTATAGTTTTTGAATTAAAAAATATATATCATGAAGAATTGAGTTGAGGATATAGGAAAAATAAAGGTTAAGAAAATAACGTGATTTAGACCTTCATACCTTCATTCTTTAATCGTTGGGATATCTTAGCCATTGTTATTGCTATATATTTTGAAGTTTATTGTGAATTTTATATACCTTCAGTGAACCTCATATTATAGTTATGATTAATATATACTAAACAACTTAAGATGATTGTCTGAGAATTGTCCAATTTAGTGCCACTTGAGTCCATGTGAAATTTTGAAAAAGTAAGAGTTTTGAAAGGTACATACATTTTCACTCTAGACTAAGTTTAAGTTTAATTTTGTGACATTTAAATTTGAAATGTCATAATAGAAATARAAATAAATTAGCTGCATCTAAAAGTAACAATGTAATGATTTCTATTATCAATATAATCTAATTTCTTTAGATTATTGTTAGCTAGATTCCATTCCACCAAATAATTTACAATCCCAWAATTAGTATATATTTATTATGCAAATTTTAGAATATCAAATGTAGAWATGTGTTATAAGTAGGTAATTGTSTCTTACAAAGKTATAAATGWWAAATTTGRAACAATCCTTATWAAATAGATTTTGATATTTGTATGTTGTAAATTTKCCCATATTCACTWAAATATTTTGATGAAAAATTCATTACTTWTTTTTTTAATTATCATTTGAATTTATCAAAATTAGTTAGATTCTTTGAAAGACATATTAGAAAGRCATATTAGACTTTGGATATATCTACAGACTAGTAGAATCCTTAGCTAGTTTTTATGTTGTATTTTTGTTTTAAGCTTTCAAAAAAAATTCAGAAATTCAAACGTTAATAAATGTTGACTTCTAGAAATATACCACTTTTGTGGTTTTCAAGATTAGAAATCCCATTTCTCTCGTAAACCACTGCCGGGAAATGCGCCGTTCATTGCCCGGAAGGATTCTGCTATGCAATTAGGGTTTCATGCCCGTAATGCCTGATTATGCGGGCAAAATTGCGTAATCGGGCATTACGGATTTTTCATCCAAATTTTTTTCAATCATCCACAATGTTGCATTTCCCGGCAGTGGTTTACGCCGGGCCAATGGCCCTCGTCGTCGGACATTGTGTGCAAAAAGTGCCTCCTCATCTAGCTCCCCCCTCCTAGTCGGCCCTTTTTTGCAAGCAATGCCCTCCTTCTCGGGCATTGCCCTATACTAAAACACCATGTCTATTTCACTCTAATGAATGAATAAATAAAGGCTAGAGGCCTATTGGAGTCTTCTTTCCCCGATCTTCCACGGAAATATGGGGGGTCTAGGGACAATTGAAGGCCACGTTATGCTACAAAACATTTTTCTTTTCCCAAAAGTCGTTCCACTAATGACAAAGCATACTTGATGAGGCGGACTGATGAGGGTTTTTATTTGGGTCTAGTTAACCCTCAGCACCTAGCCCATCACAAAAATCTAAACTTTTCTAAACTCATTCTAATTAAACTATCACCTAGGAAAAGATTCACATTAATTGACCGTACTKATTGGTAGTAGAGACATGTCCAAGAGATACAAGAAAAGGGATGCKGCCTTTGACCGTACCATTGAAAAGATTATAAAAATCAAACACGGACATCTTTCAAAAATGGAGAGGCCATATTTGGGTCCCTCTGGCGCTTAGGGGTTAAAAAACGAGGATCAAACTCTTTTTTCTAGTATGATTTTTTACGCAAAAGTAGGTTCAGAACCTGCCAAACATGGTTCCACATGAGAAACCAATAAAAAGTTAACCAAGCATCCATGGGCAACAATAAAACGGAAACTCAATAGTTATCCAACACCTTCAAAAGGGCTCATAGAATTATGCATGCACAGCATGTGTGTTTGAGTCTTTGAGACTTATCATTCTATTACTTCTACATAGTCTACATAGTCTACATAGTCTACATATAAGAAGCTTTATGAGAGCATGCCGAAAAACTGTGGCTATTTTTTTTGTACATAAAATGGCAAGTGTACTCATTTTTGAGTGCTTACAGGCTCAAGGGACCAAACCTGAATCACAGAAGGATTTGTTCTCAAACTTTGAGTGCTTCACTATAGGCTAAGGTAGGCAAACCCAATACCAATTGTTGACCTAATACCACCTAAATGTAGGACCCTTGTTGATCCTAGAATGAGAATCTATGACGGAAGTACATGCCTTAACCCCTAAAGGACCAACATGCGTTTTTTGGCAACATAGAAATTTTGGGCAGGTACATGTGAGTGGAGATTTGCATATTTTGGGCTGAAATTTCAATAGAATGTGGGGACAAGGAATATATTTCATAGGCACAAATTTCATGACATTCGGAAATATGAGTCAAAAGTTATTGCATAATATGTTGTTTGATTCTCAACTCGGGCAGTCCGGGCAGATCTGAAAAAAATCACTTTTTTAAGAAATTAAATTTTGAAATTTGTTCTTCAGATTTATGTGTATTCAAAAAGCTTTGAATCATTGCATTTCAATTGTTGAGATGAAAGTTATGAGGCTTTTTAGTTTGTGGGCAATTTTGGAATCCCTACACCAAAAAAAGATTTGAAGTCCTTTATTATACTGAAATTTCAATATTTTTGAAAAAAATAATGCTATTGGATGTAGATTGTTTATTACAACAATTCAACCATTTGGGTTGGATTTTCTTAATTTTATAACTAATTTATTAACAATTTAGTATTTTGAATCATTCTCTAATTCTTTCTACTTACTATTTTTTTCCTATATGTTGTACAACTCCAAATGATCTGAAAATTTTCATGTATGTAGCCAACTTGCCCTGAAGAATGAATCCAAAGAAGCACAACCATTTTGGACATTTTTACAATTACAATATTTTGGTCATTTGATTCATTTCACATATGGCATTTCTGACATATAATCTTTGAGAAATCTTGAATTTTTCAAAAAAAACTTATTTCAAGCCAAACCAACTTACAATAGTGAATTCTTCACCAAATTTTAAAATTAACTACATCCATTTAGTGATGAAAAGACAAACAATAYTAAATTTTAAAGACTATCAAATAAGAAGTAGTAGTAATAAGAAAATATAGAAATAATAAGTTAAAAGCATAGTTGGAAGGCTCTAAAATTTGATCTATATTTACCACCAATTTAACATTCATCTACTCTCAATCTATAATTCGCTTCATCAATTTGAAGCACTTTAAAGTTTGAATGATCATTTTAAAACCGTATTAACAAATGCTGATGTATAAGGTGAACCACCCCATTGTGGTCAAAATTATCATCGTGCTGTACATTTGAGACCTCAAATGTACACCACCATTACAATTTTGACCACAACAAGGCCTACTCCAATTCTGGCCACAATGGGGTTTACCTTAAAGCACATCCAATAAAAAGTATAGGTGCAAAATTGCACTAGGTAAGAATTAGAAGAATGGCAAAACAAATGTCTCAACAAACAAATTCTAATCCATTTTACCCCACTTTTTTACCTTTCAAAATATACATCCAAAAGTTCAACATGGTGCAAAAGTTATGTATGAGGAACGAATTTATTTATGCAAAAGTTATGTATACAAAAGGTATAAGGTAGGCATCCTCAAAGCGCCACAAATTGGTATTGTGCCTAATTACTATCATAAGGCTAGTTAGATTTTCATATTGTCTTGTTGGGAAGTGAAAGGAAATTCCAATGCACCAAAGAATGCAACATTTGTATACAATATGCAAAAATTATGAAGGGTCAAAGTTTGATTCTAAAAACGTTTCTTTCACATAGGTACATAACTGAATTTGGAAATGTACAAAATGTACAGAGTGTGAAGATGGCGCTTTTGGGTTACCTACCTTAGATAGATTGCATTGTAAGTACATTTTTATTAACGATATAACCCACTGTGACCCCATTGTATGAGTGCGTGTCCTATTTCCATTGAACTTCATAAATATTCAGTTTTGAACCATTTCTCACTTTCTCCTTGTAAAAACCCTAAAACCCTTGAAAACCTTGAACCAGTGCTCACCATTGCTTTCTCCGTGGGCTTAATTTTGGAGAACCTTGACACTTGAAGCCAGGCAAAGAAAACATTAGTTTGACAATTAGAAATTGTCCTAAACCTTCACCAATGAGATTGAATACACCCGCATACCTAAACAACGAGTGATTCGATCTGTGTGCCTGGAGGAGATAACATATTTACAACGGATGCAACCTAGTTCATGCAATGTACTCGAATCCCATGTGGTAAAGCGTGAACCACTGCCTCCTCGTTAAGTTCGAATTACAGCTTCTTGATCACTTAGGCATAAAAGGATAGAGACCAGGAACCAGTTCCTCCTTCGTGGCAAAGACACCAACTTGCAAGAAGTCTATAAGGCTGATGTGCTTCGAGCGCAATAGACCGCTGAATTCATAGTCAGAAAAAAATTTGAACTGTGCTGCAGTGGAGTAACTGCTTTTGCTACAGCTGACGAATTAGTCTGCAGTAGATTTCAAAACACAYTCAGAGGAATTAATAWGATTTCTGAGCTCCAAGTGGTCCAGTCTGGTTGAGACCGATACCAAATACAAATAACTGTAATCCGAAGCAGGAAATTTGTCAGAGGCAAATGATCCATTGCTTGTCTAATCACTGATAAGCTTAGCAGGAATCCTGCTTTGCAATGTCCATGACGTAACATCGATCTCCAGTCAGAAAGCTAAATCCATTGGACCGCAATATGTCGTTGCTTGACTGCAAATAACAATACCTCAACAGGCATAGGGTCGTGTTGCCAGATGATCGTACGAAGTTATCATCATAAGAATGAGAACGCGAAGGCTATGTTTGGGGAGTGTCCAAAATGCCCACCATGCACTTCTCCATCAGAAACTCGGCGTTCACCCATGCATGATACTTGTCTGAGAAGCGATGGTTAAGTCGAAACGTGCATTCCAAACACAAAAATGTAATAGCTTAAACAACCCAACGAACCTGCTAGAAGAAGGGATAAGAATTTTCCGAATGAACGATCCCAAATAGCGAGCACAGGCACTAGACATTCAAGCGAAGACGACGGCACCAGTTGACAAAATCAAGAATGAAGATACTGAAGAGCGCAGTGCAGTCCCTGCCAGCCCCTTTCATGAGCATGTCTTTGCCTGCCAAAAAYACCAAGATCCCAACTCATGAARCCCCCACCAAGCATAAGGCATGTAMAACGACTGCGCATCAACGCTAAAGCCTATAGCAGCTAAAGATACTACTGGTATAGCCTGCCAAGGAAACCCTAAGAATCAGCTAAAGTCACCCGCGTAGTATAAATTTCAAGATGGAATGATGCAAAAATGACGGATGGAGAGGGCTGCAGACCTCCAGGGTGGAAGCGAATATAAGGAGATATATTGTAAACGCGACCTCGCAGCACAGTCCACGCATCCTCCTCCGTCTTGTGTTGCTTCACCTCCGCCATGGTTATCATCCTCTTCGGAGACTTCCCTTTCAATCCTAATACATTCGGATTAACAGACGGCAGAGCCACAGCATGGCGGATGTGAGTACAAACACCGAGCAGAGCCGGCCGTCCCCGACACCAACCGACAGCAGATCGCGTACCACGTCAATAGGGAATACAGATAGCAAATGAAATAGCAAGGGTGGAGCCGAAACAAACCCAAATTAATTCAGGGTAGAAGGTTCATGGGCAGACCGGGGGTGGGTGGGGTGAAGTGGGGAGCGGCTGACCTGCGAGATCGGGTTCAGTTTGCAAGAGCCGCAGCCAGACCATCTGGCTGTAGCCCTTCTCGAGGGGCACGCGGGCGCGTGGGCCAGGCTTGGGGGGCGGCATGACAGGGGCGATGGCGTCGTCGTCGCCATCGTCAGGGCTGGGGGTGATCGAAAGCAAAGCAAGGGAAGCTGAAGAGGATTCGGGAGAGGCTGAAGCAGGCGAAGGTTGCGAGTGGAGCGCTAGGGAAGCAGAGGCAGTCGTGGAAGCGGAAGAGGATTCGGGAGGGGCAGAAGCAGGGGAGGGTTGCGAGTGGAGCGTCATGATCAACAGAAGTTGTCAAGGAGCTCACACACGAGCAGAGCCAGCAACGGAGAAGAATCAGGGTTGTCGCCATATGGACAAGGCGGACTGGAGGAGRTCGACGACGACGACGGATGACCAACGGCGGCCACGATGACGACGATGCCAACGACGATTCCTCTGACGCAAGGTCGGTTGAATCGGTTGGTGCTGCTTATTAACCCTTTGACGATGGACTGGTGACCGTGGAAATCATCCATTTTTTGTATCGTGAAATTGGTTGCCTTCACAATTAGGTTGCCTTACCCCAAGAAAGTTACTCTACAAGCCATCTAAGTCAAAAATATTTCTACAAATACTTTCTTTTGTACACATGGAGGTTTATGAGTTCCAACTACACTAATAACTATTTCAACAGTAGTGCATTCATTTATGATAACATTAAATATTTATTTAGTGTGGAATGTCAAGAAATTAGTGAGGAACAACCTAATTTCACTATTCATTGTACTTTAAAATAATCACCAAGGTAAATTTTCCTACAATAGGTGCATTTTTCATTTCTACATTAATTTGGAAAGTCACTTATTGGAAACTTATTTATTGTTGTACGTAGAGTTGACTTGTAGGATTAACCTTGGAATGCCTAACTTGCTTGAAGATGCGATATGTACATGAAGTTTTCATCTAATTTTTTTGTTTGTAGACAAGATCTTCCATGTCATAATACAATTACACAAGAACAATCTTACGAGGTATCCAAGAATTTGCTAAAAATGAGGAAGTTTATCGCATATCACAAGAAAGCTCATCTAGTGTATTTTGGCAACTCCTACCACTTTGCTCTTGATTTGAACTTAAGTGATGTTTCCTTTTTTTGGAATTTGAGCCCAATTAATGAAATGAAGTTTAATGAATTTAGTTTCTATTTCAGTTTGAAATTTTTTTAAATTCTTTAAATTGGAGATTGGATTAGAATTATAGCTTAGGAATTCATTGAGTAGGTCTCCACAATGGAATGGGAAAGAAGTCTACAAAACAATACGGTGTGTGTTGCATTTTGAATGGTGGTTGATTAGATTGAAGACACATGAGTTTTGAAAGAGTTATATGAGTTACATGAAATTAGGGTTTAAGGAATAGGTTGGTTGGAAAGTTAGAAGGAGAATGAACTAGAGAGTTAGGATGGATTGAGAGTTGATTTAGAATGGGGATTGGTAGAGAAGTGATCCAAGCAAGGCAAAGCGTATGAGAGGCAATTTTGGATTCAAAATCTTAGAAAAAAAGGCTCAAAGAGGGTCCAAGGTTTCCGCATCTACAAGACACTAGAAGAAAACTATGTTAGAGAGCTCTAAAACACATGGGTTGAAATTTGTTGAGTTCCATGTTTGCAATGCAAAAATCTGGGTTGGAATGAGTTGAAAAATTTGCATTAGATTTTGCAACGCTTTCCAATGCAAATTTTTGCGTTGCAAATGTGGAACTCAACAAATTTCAGCCCACACATTTTGGAGCTTTCTAACGCAATTTTCTTCTAGTGAGACTAGACCGTGTTGGCAACAATTTCGAAATAAGAGGTGACACAATGCCCCCACAAAAACATTGCAAAACACCGCAGTAAGGCTGGATACCATGAATAATCTAGCATAGTGGGGAACCCAAGAAAATCAAGCAAAGGACTTAAGGTACGTAGCGTAGCCACCTATAGAAATGACAAGCTACAATACAATCAAGACTGAAGGTATGAGAAGGACCAAGTTATGTCAAAAAATCATAGCGTGAAGCCAAAAGAGGATCAATTTCCATGGTAAGGAGAAAGCACGGTAGCAACTCGAAGTAGGAGCATGAGCTACAATTGGGAAGGAACCACAATAAGCAGCCTTAAATCGAAGAACACATCTGCTCCAAGAGCCACAAGAAGAAAGAAGGGCTTGGAAGAATGTCGAGGCTTTTGAACCCAGAGCGGAGTTCAAAAGCATAAGCCCTAAGCAGGAGCCTGTACTATACAGTGGGGTTCCATAAAGATACATGATTTTACCTTTGGTTTGAAAGTAAATATCTCTTTACTGTAATTAGATTTTTGAAAAAAGAATTGTACCACGACGCTCAAATGCACAAGATTAGATATAGGAAAAATAAAAAATAAAAAAATCCAATTTACAATAAAAAGATATTTATTTGCAAAACCAATGGCAAAATCACACCAAAATGGAAATCTCTCTAGACAGAATTGTAAACTTTTTTTGGAAATGCTTGTTGAAATAAAGATGTGCATATAGAGGTTTCTACGTATCTCCTCAATCAAATTTTAAAAATTCATCACCAATATTTTTCAATAAGTTTTCATGTAAAAGTTAACCATGATAATCAAATTAAAAAATTCACCCAAAATGAAGTTTTGGTTTACTAAAACTGAAATTTGGTATGCTTGATTGGTATTGCATTAGATATCAATGTTGCTTGTGCAAAACAAAAAATGTCAACTTTGTTTTACATTATGCTAAGAAAAATAATTGTCCAAAATGCCATCCCTTATTTTTATGGAACCCCACTATACAGCCCTTTCATGAATACTCGTTTGGTTGCTTCTTTTTTTCTAAATTATAGGAATGCTTGTTTAGAAAAGTGTGGCATGTAGGGTCATCTCCAATGATGGTCATATACTTAATTCAAAAAACAAACAATGAGCAAACAATCCATGTATATAATTAATCCTTAAAAAATGGACCTATTGCCGTGGGAAAAAGTTGGGCTATGGATTGTGGATTGTCGAGTGTTAGACGTTGGGAAGTTAAACCATGCAACACCTAAAAATTTGCTACAACATCTTAAAATTTGATGATGGGCATAAAGGGACATATCCACACGCGCATGAATTCCCTTGGCTTTGTGTTACAATTTGTAGCACTTAAAAATGACTTATAGATTCAATGATCCTTTATGATTTTGTGCTTTCCATGTCAAAACACAGCTCTACTTTCACGTTTATCCAAAAAACGGATGAAAAATACCTTTTTTCCATCTACTGTAGTTGGTTTTTGTCTTCCAAAGGACTCAAAACGTCCCTGTCATCCTTCAAAGGTTAAGATAGGAAAATTAACATTGTTGAAAACATGTAGTGAATTTTTGTAGATGAACTATGTAGTCATGACAAATTGCAAATTGTGGTGTTCATTCATGTTGGAGTAGAAGCATAAAAATTTACCCCATTTTCTACCCATATGAGGTAGGTGGTCCAAACTATTATTGGCTTTCTTGGAAGAACACACATTGGAGTTCAAAGTAGTGCACAAGACCTCCCCTTTCCACACAAAATTGGAAGAATAAATATCCACTGAGTTTTGGGAGGATTCTTTGCATCCATCGGCGTGCGTCAAGCGTTACGAGCTTGAGGTGGCTTTCGGGTCACTACTATCTTTTAAAGCTATTTGTCAACTCATGTATTGTTTAGATATATTTTAGTGATTGAGAAGTTTGGGAGAAGTCATTTGCAAGTAGAATCAAGATATTTCAATAAGAAATGATTTTGGTTTTATTTTTTGAAGTTTGTTTGGACTAAATTGGTAAAGCATAAGTAGACACCACACGTTGATGTGTCGTCTTCTCGTGTGCATTGTCATTATGATGAAGGGTTGCTGAGACTATGATAATGGGTGGGTGATGGATGCAAACGAGAGGGTCCAATAAGGTGGGAGCACCCATAACCATGTGTTAAGCCATGATGAATAGACCATGAAGTAAGAGTGGAAATAAATGGATAGAACAAAAGGCAAATGAGAGAGTGAGAGATATCAAAAAATAAACTCCTGAATTTTAAAAATTGCTTTCAAAAAGCTTGGTCAAAGTGCAAAGACAAAAAAGCACCCATTGCCCATTTTTAGGGGCTCCATTTCTGAACAAAGATCATTGAGAGTCCGCTTTCTCATGCCCCAAACCATAATGACCACAAAACCACCTATTTGGTGTAGCTTGGACACCGTTTAGTGCACCAAGTGTGGGCACTTTACTCTCACCTTTGGAATTAAGCAAACACAAACGGGTTCTTAAGTAATTTTTAACCTATGGGTGTTTAATGTCAATCCAATTACGCCTGTAAAGAAATTGAACTTTGTTAGTTTGATTTCTAAGTCTATCTCCTCTAATTGCAATTACCAATTAAATTTCAACATTTAATGTAAATTGACTTGTTTTGTTTGGTAAGCCTTAAATCTAAAAATAAATAGAAGTGTTTGAATCTAAAAGGAGTAAGAATTTAAGTAATAGAGCTTCTCAAGCCTTTCCAAAATGATAAAATTTGTAGAATTTCACTTTAGTATGCAAAAGTTATCGATGGATGAAGTTTACCTCTATTTGGGGTTAAACTTCATCTACTAATTTCTACTGGTGGATGAAATTTATTTCAAATAATTATTATGGTTCTGGTCTTATAACTTTTAACTCTATCCTAATGTTCTTCTCTAATTCAATTTTGGATCAGATACCCAACTTTCATCCAAGTTGAAGTCAGTACTTCATCTGCTTGTAACTCCTAGAGTTTTTGTCCGAATYTAAAGTGTAAATATTTTTCAGAAAGCTATTGAAGTAAAATTAAACAATTTAAAATTGGATTGAACTTTACTTCTTCTTTATGTGGTCTGACCTTGTTCCAAAGTTGAAATAAACTATGTATTGATGTAGTTAAGAATTAAATGTCTTATAATATTGTTTCTATTCTAATTTTTATATTTTCTTTGAGTTTTCATCTTATTTTGATGGATCAACTTTGTTTGACTTTTTTCTAATTTCAATTTTCTTTCAATATATATCTTTTTCACTACAATTCTTCCAATAAATTGTTATAATCTCARTTATAATGTCTTAACTCTTGATTTTTTAATATATCGAATGACTCTAAGAAAAGGTCTTAAGTTATTTGGTAAAAATCTAATTAGTTTATCATGAATGTTTTACATTTTCACTTTAAATGTTTTACTATCAACTTGGATTGTAAAAGTCTATTATTTTTACGGTAAACTAGGAATTTCTCAAAATATTTCTCAAAATATTCTCAAAATATTTTTGAAATTCAAAGAAGATTCTTAAAATATTCCTTCTTTTATTTTTATTTTCTAACTCTTTTTATTTTATTTTTAATCTAAGGATAAATGATTGATAATCCTATTTACGTGTCAAAGTAAACACTTTTTAATTAATAATAACAAATTTAGATTCTATTTTGATGTGAAACAACATCTAACATTTAATCCTAAATCCAATTTATAAATTCAAATGTTTTGATTCTAAATGAAAATTTAGCAATTAAATAGTATAAATTTAAAGGAAATTTAATTACTCACCTCGTGAATGCCGCCACTTCATTCATTGTGTGCTCCATCTCCATCCTAATATTCACAAATTGGTATTCGTTTGAAGTCTTTCCACAACGTGGTATCCTCACATATCCAATCAATCTATTATGGCTTAGGTCTTGCAAAAGGGTATCCTCATATGGACATCACCCCAAGTACTATGAAAAACAGTACATGGATTTTTGCCATGTGGCATCTCCAGTGCATGTCATCTCCATCCTAATATTAGCAAATTGGTATTGGTTTGAAGTCTTTCCACAATCTAGTATCCTCACATACCCATTCAATCTATTATGGCTACTACAAGAGAAAGAGGTGTTTTAAGTGAGTTTTTAAGTATAGTCCTAGACACAAGAGTTTAAGTAATGACCTTTAAGGAGATTTTTTAGTAAAAATTTACTTAAAATGCATGTATTTTAAGTAAATTTTTATTGAAAATCTCCTTAAAGGTCATTACTTAAAATCTTGTGTCTAGGACTATACTTAAAAACTCACTTAAAACACTCCTTTCTCTTGTAGTGGGCTTAGGTCTTGCAAAAGGGTATCCTCATATGGACATCGCCCCGAATACTATGAAAAACAATACATGGATTTTTGCCATGTGGCATCTCCAGTGCATGTCATTTCCAATGTGAAGGTAGTTGGTTTTGTCAGAATACATCCATTCTTGAAATTTTGTTTGATGGTGAAAAACAAATGGACAACAACTAAGGTAAGACAGTCCATTGCTGTTATTTCTTCCATAGTGGTCACCTGTGAAGTGGCCCCATTGTGTTTTTTTTAGTTTTGTGAGATCTCGACAACAATCAATGTTTTACATGGTAGTGATGGAGTGATTAGTGACCACATAAAGCACTTTAAACTTTCCAGTGTGAAATTCATTACTAGGATTGATTTTTTAGGCATTCCATTTGAGAAATTATTTTGATTGCATTAGGTAGTGAGATGACCATCATGGATTCAGATTTTGTTGGCTATGGGGTGGTCTACAGCCCCTGTTGGACCATGGAAAACTAAACAGTTCAAAAATTCCTAGAAAATTCATATGTTATCAAAAAAATATAATTTCAATTGCACTTGCTGTTTCTCACACTTGTCTTTAAGTGGGAAAAAAATTGAAAAATTTCAACAGTAATGTGAGGCCAAACTCCAAATTCTGACCACAATGGGCTGTCTTACCTTAGACATATAAATGCATTAGATGGGATTTTGCCCCCTGGGAGGGCTGTATGTTCCCCTGTGAATACCAGGCCGATACCTGCTGATACCCTCCGTTCCCCGCCTGTGCTGACTTGGCCGAGCGACTGCCAGGTCAGATTTTTGGAAAAAAAAAAAAAAAAAAAAAAATTTAAACTTTGTTTTTCATTTTAAGATTTAAATTTTTTTTTTTTTTTTTCTGAAAAAAAATAAAAACTGTCGTCGGGTTTCCGGGGAACGAGGCTGGGAACGGTGCCGAAACGGCCCTCCAGCCCCCCTGAATCCCATGTAATGATTCGCTTTACCTTGGTGTGATGTAGCMGTAAATCATTCCCTTTACCTTGATGTGATGTAGTCGTGCATCTTTCATTTTTGCCTTGGTGTAAGATACCATGCAAGTCAAGTAAGTGGATGCCACGTCTACATGCCGTGTAGTCTGAAACCACTCAAATTTTAAGGTGCTGCAAATGTGTTGATTTGGTGATTTTGAACATGCCAATAGCACAAACCACATCTTCAATTTTGTCTAATCAACCTTAATTTGTAGATCCTCTTTCAATTAGGGTAGGACATTCTAATAGAGTGGAGGACAACTAAACTTTTAACCTCCAAGAAACCTCATGGTTAGGCACAGTCATCTTGGTCTTGGAGGTGCAACTACCTTGTATAGTCTAGAGAGGGGAGGCTATTGTCTACCTTGTATAGTCTACCTTGTATAGTCTAGAGAGGGTGCAAGTTTTTTTGCTTGATTCTCCACTACAAGTACAGTTTGTTTGTTTCTTGTACGTTGTAATATGTGATTTGGATAACAATGTGTAGTCACGCTAAAGACACCTTGTACACATTTACTAACACACTGTGGATTGTTTGGTAGGTATGGGTACAGGTGAGGCATGACTTCCTCATATTCGGGCATACATATTGATTTGTAATGGGCTGTAGTTGATTCCTCAAACCATAAACCACCATGCTTTAAGTTCTTGTCAATGGATAGAGCTCTATAAAGTAATGGATATTCTAGTTGCTTGTGTTTGAACCATGTTACACAACTTTCTTGAAGATTAATACAACACCATGCATTGAATGGGAAGTAGTGTGATCATATAAAGGTATCACAAATATCATGGAACAAATTATTGGTATTTATTAGGAGAATCTGTAAGGGTTTCCACCCTCCCTCCCAATTTAGGATCATTAGGGTCATATTCAAACCAAACCCTAGTCAATCCAATCAATGTTTTTAATTGACATAATTGGTGATGGTTCCATTTCTTTATACAAATATCATTATCCTGATCAACGAACAAAAAGAGATGGTGATAATCACGATTATGGTATTATTGGTAAAGTAGAATTACTTAACAATGCAAAGTTGGCTACACAACCCATTTGTTGTTGGAATTGGAGTCCTGATAAACAAGGATTGGCTGTTTGCGGGTCTTTTGATCAATGCATTCGTACAGTAGTTGTTACAAAATTGCACAAGGCATAAGTTTTGAAATAATAATTTAAAATATGAAACCATTTAATGATGTGTACAAAATTTTGTATGTTTTTGGCTGTATTTTTTAGTATTATTTTGCTATCTTTTAATACTTGTCATTTCTTTTATTGCTTAAGTTTTCTATAATGCTATTGATTCTTTTCCCTATTCTAATATAAACTTTCAAGTAAATTTTTTTTATTTTTCAGAAAATTTAGTTAACTAAATCATTTTCAGATCATAATATTAGAACTATGTGTATCAAAAGCATTGCATCAATGCTCTCATAATCCCTCTAATGAATGTCTAAGGTAATGTCTAATGAATTTTGTTTGGCCTCACGCTACTGTTGAATTTTTTCAATTTTTTCCCCATTTAAAGACAAGTGTGAGAAATAGTGAGTCTGCAGACCACCCCATAGTAGACCACCCCATAGAAAACAAAATCTGAATCTGTGATGGTCATCTCACTACCTAAGAGCATCCCCCACTGTGGCTCTTTATGTCCACACTGTAGCCGGATCATGTTCCACACTGTAGCCGGATCATGTTGGTCGGCGAAGGGGTGGGGAGGTAGAGGCCTTATGAGATCATGTTGGTCGGCGAAGGGGTGGGGAGGTAGAGGCCTTATGAGATCATGTTGGTCGGCGAAGGGGTGGGGAGGTAGAGGCCTTATGAGAGTTACTGACGTCAACAGCTACAAATTCGGTCGCTTTGTCCATCCCGGTGCCCTCCCGCCTTTACACAACCACCTCTTGCCATTAAGAAATCAATACGCCAAACAAGAAAACATGAGAAGTAAATACAAAACAGTCAACCTCGGGCTCTCTCCAAGTTTCACCACACCGGAAGCTACAGAAAAAACAACCACTTTCCCCACACTTTCCCCACACTTTCCCCATACCCGGTGCTTTGAATTTTGTTGGCCGTGGCACAATGGGACCCTGTTTTGCTTCCAGGCCCGGCCTATGGCGTCCCGGCCAAGGAGGCCGAGCCACGGTGTAGATGCTCTAATGCAATCACAATATTTTCTAATATGGAATGCTCAAAAAGTCAATCCTTGTAATGAATTTCACACTCAAAAGTTGGAAGTGCCTTATGTGGTCACTAATCACTCCATCACTACCATGTAAGACATTGATTGTGGCTGAGATCATATAAAACTAAAAAAAACACAATAGGGCCACTTCATAGGTGACCACTATGGAAGAAATAACCGCAATGGGTTGTCTTACCTTATATTACAAGGTTATTTTGCTCCCAAAAGCATTTTAACAACTGAATCAATAAATCTCAACCTATAAAGGTCTGCACATTCAGAAAGTGTAAGTTTTTTTTATCAACGTTGATTGTAAATTTCAAATTAATCATTTTTGGTATTCAAATTAGACTAAAAAAATGAATCTTGATAAGTTTTCTTCCTATTTTATCTTGAAGTCTTAAAAAATTAAAAAATTAAAAAAATTATTGCAATTACAAACTTTAAATATTGTGTGCATTTCATTTGTATCTTTTCCAAGTTTTTCAATTATAGAAATTACAAAATCGATTTTCCCATTCTAAGCTTCATTTTCCCTTAAACATTTCAAATTATTTTAATTTCTACTATAATTGATACAATTCTTTTTATCATTTTATTACTTAAAAAAATCACAATAATTTAATTTTTACATCAAAGATTCTAAAAAAAATCAACATCAATAGATTATATGTTTTTCAAGTGCAAAATACCAAGATTGTATAATGCTCTTTGCATTTGTGTGCAACTATGCACCACATGGTGGTGGAAAGTCTCTCATTGAGGAATTACAAAACATTTTAGGTAACAAGATGCTAAATCCACAAGTCACAAAAGTTGTCTTTCTAGTACATTTGCAATGCCTACTTCCTTTGCTCTTGATATGAATTTTAGACTTTAAAATGATCTTTTATGAATTTGAGCCTATCTACAGAAATTTAAGTCTACTTTCAACTACTTTCTTCATAATTTTGTTTGGAAAGGGGAGATCTTCTACAATAGTTTGACTTCCAATGAGTGCTTTTGTATTTTTGGAACCACTGTTTCCTAGGGTATCAAAATGGATGATTTCACAGTCACCAAGGTTTATCCATCAAGGGTTAATATTTGACCCTTGAACACGGCGGCTGACTTTTTGTGTCCTACAGAATGACAATTTTTCATCTTTGGTATTAGGAATGAGGAGGGAAGATCTTTTCTAGTACTTTGACTTCCAATGAGTATATTTGGCTTTTCAAAGTAGATGATGTCACACAGTATAAAAAATGCATGATTTCCACGGCCACTGGTCCGTCCTTCAAGGGTTTGAGGTAGGAGGTCCATAAATGGCCCATCAAATGAATTTTGGCAAGGTGTAATTGCTTGAAATAATTTTCAGTAAAATTTCCTTGAAAGAAAAGTGAAATTGGCATTTAACCCAAGTCGTTTTATATTTTTTGGAGCTTTGTGGAATTAGTTATGAATTTTTGAAGTTGCAAAAAAGTGCATTTCAGTGGGCTCTAAAATGTAGACTGCTTGTACATTGGAGAGTACAAAAATGTACCTCCAGAGCCTGTTCCATTTTAGAACCCGCTCCATGTTAGGACCTCCTACCTTAACAGAACATAGTGCAAGCCTGATTCTTAACCCCTTGTGAGGGTACTAGCCCTTATGTGGTTATTTGTGCCGAACTTTGTGTCTGAGTCCTAATCAACAGTTTCAAAGGCAGTACAGTGTGCSCTTACCTCGGCGATTGGTGAGGAGCACCCCAGAGCCCCCGATTCGGAAGAGGCAATTGCCCACCATCATAGAACGGTCATTGCCGGAGTAACCGAACATGGCGCTGACGGCCTCCATGGAAACCACAAGCGCATAAGAGTTGCGTCTTACCCGCAGCAGCTTTCTGGCCAAGTCAATGGCAATCAGTCCAGCACTGCATCCCATGCCACCCAAGTTGAAAACATCGATGTCTTTGCGCATCCGGTAATGGTTGACAATCATGGMTGCCAGGGAAGGCACTGGGCTATACACAGTGGAGTTCACCACCAGGATGTCGATGTCCTTGGGCTTCACGACACCTTGTGAGAAGAGCTCGTCTGCGACACCGAGGATGACGGTCTGGGCTTCCAAGTGGCAGGCTTTGAGGGATCGGTCCATGGGTTCACTGGTGGTGGAACGAGGTCCGTATGTTTCATCTCCGAGACCTGCCAGAGCCAACACTTTCTCCTGAAAGTTTATGCTTTTTTCAGTGAAGAATCCGGACTTCCTGGCCTTCTCGATGTACGTTCGTTTGCTGACTTTGTAGGAATCGTCCGGTTTGAAGCATGTGAAATCCAGGAGATAGATAGGACCTGGGGTGAAAAAGAAGTAGTAGGCCAGGTATGTCAACACCGCAGCCACCAGGGTTAGAAACAGAGTGGAAGTGTCAACTGTGGACGGCATCTCTACGACTATTTTGCTTAAGAATCCTTGCAGCTGCAGYTTTTTATAGGCAATCTTGGAAGCCTGTACGGCCGCCATCAAAAGCAGCGGGTAAACCGCTCGGGACCTGAACCCCTGTTTAGAAACTGGTCTCATCAAGGACGAATCCTCAGCTGGTTTCGTCCTGGCGGTCCTTTCATCAGGATGATGGTGTCCRTTGAGATGGACAGTGCCGTGGAGGCTCTTGTCGACTTGCTCGACCATATCCCCTCGCTACCTTCGATCCAGCGTCCAGGCCCTTGGATGAAGATATCGATCAACCTCCTGGTTCAAAATAACAATGATACACAGCGGACTGAGCTGCCATACCAACAGTAGCAACGTAGAAACCAACATGCGCCGTGCGCTCACTACTCTCTCCTTCTGCGGAGACGCAGCTAGCTACTCCCATTCAGACCAAACCAAATTACGAAGCACCGACACTTCATGGGTACCGGTACGTGAACGTCATTCACGCCCAGGATGGATTCTAGCTCAATCTCAATCCCAACAGCTGCGAGCTTCGCGCGTACATCAGGCACCTAGCTAGCTAGCTAGCCTCCGAATTGGTAACTATTCGGTCTTCCCAGAGATCAATGACGATTCGAGTTCAATCAGGAAATGCTCRTGGGCCGGATGTTGGCTTACCTGGGAGATGCTTGAAGCCTTGGAAGCACAAGCTGCTGCAGGCAGCTAGCCGATCGACCACGCACGACGCCTTTCAGCAACAACTGGAGGGCGGAATGAGCAACGCAGCAAGTAAGTTACTCTCGCTCGCACCTTACTTCGCTAGGCAGCGGTGAGGAGGATTGCGGATTGTCGCAACATCCAGATGAGCAGGCAGCATCTTCCACCGGCTGGCGTTTGGACTTGGGAGAGGCACCGCATCTGCTTTTTGTAGCTTCAATTGCCTGAGTGGCCAGGTTCGGCAGTCTCTCTATCTATCTGTCTGTCTGTCTTCCTTTACGCTAACCTTGGGTGCTTTGAGATCTAACTTACGACCAATTCAATTGCTTGGAGCTACCTTGTGCTCCTCTAATGCGTGCTCTTTATTGCTGCTGAAGGTTTACCATAAGCAGATGAGTCGAGGTGTAGAGGACTATTAAGTCAATGGTTATGCTTTAATGTCCTGCAGGCATTTGGTGTCCATCATGRATATTTATTTTTAATTTTCTGCCTTCATTGATGGACGCTGTCCCACATTCATATGCAATTAAAGATGCCCGACACTCTGGTGGCGGAATGGTACGTCCCCTGTGACCATGGCATCAGTGCCATGCAGTCATGCACAATCGATTCAATTTTCTCATCCGCTCATTTGGTTCGCTACTGTAATAGCACCTCCGCACTCCGCAGTCCGCATTCAGATTTCCAGGGCGCAAAAGTAGTCAAATTACCATAAGGGAGTCTGCTCTTAAAGCGCCAATGCTCTAAAAGCGACACAGAGGTACATTTTGCTTTCTTCAATGTACCAGCACTGTACATTTCAGGAGGTGGTTGCTTTTAGTGACCATTGCATTACAACTTCAAAAATTTGTAACTAATTCCTTGAAGGTCCCAAAAATATGAAACAACTTGGATTAGATGCCAATTCCTTTTTTCTTCCTATGAAAATTTACTGAAAATTATTTCAAGGAGTTCAGCTTCCCTGGAAACGCAATTAGCTCTTAAATGGTCGCTATAAGAGCAGTAGCTACCTTCATGGAAAGAAGCCAGGCACATAGACTAGAGAAATGATTGTGAGAAGAGAAGACCTACCCATGGATCTCACATGGGTCATGTGGACAGGCTTATTATTTCTAATTTGGGGTTTGAAAGGGGCATTTTTACCATGCTTAGATATAGATGTTGGATAATTAATCCTTTTAATGGCTCCCAAGTGTAAGTCTGAATTTCCAAATAGGATCTTGGTAGTAGGTAGTAATTTCCGAATCTGCGGATGAGCAGGTTAGTGGTGAGTCTTTTTAAGTCTCTTCTCTAATTTGGAAGACACTCACTGGAAGATGAGAGCATGAGAGTCCTAGTCCCAAGTTGGCTGTGTATTTTGTTTCTATTCGTAAATGCAAGAGTGTGGAAGATGAGAGTGGTGATGAAGTAGTAAAATGCTAGTGGAATGAGATGCAGGTGTGGTGTCTGAGTTGGTGAATAGGTTCACTAATGTATCACCTGTGTATGTGCCAATTGGGATTGTGAAAATTGAAATTGGGAATTGTGTGCATAAGGTAGAAACACCCATTAGCGCACGCGTACCCAATCCTGTACCATAGACTACACCTAATTGCGTCCATTGGTTGTAGTTAATATGTTTTACACATACTTGAATGTGATTGGCTGACACATATGAATGACACATACTCAATTCTGATTTGCTGCTTGTTGCCTCTTGTTGCATTGATCTTAGCTCTTGTTTCTTCTTGCATCTTGTTGCCTCTTAACACTTGTCAGATGGCACCTTTTAGTTTCTTGTTCCTTTCATCAACTTTGTCACTCATTCTCCTTGTTTTTTCCTAATTTCTAGAGATATAGTTGTTTTGGCTTCTTGATGTTGTTCTTGGATACCAAAAATTAACCTGGTTATTTCTCTTCTTTATGCTAAGATTTTCATTCAATTTCTTTTACTATAATTGCGACAGTATTCTCATTAGATTTTTACCATGTGTATAGATGAAACCTTAAAAATCACTTAGTTTAATTTGAGTGTTAATTCTTTGATGCATTGCAATATATGTTGAATAATACGACATCATGGGAGGGTGTTATATGTTGATTTGTTGTCTCAAGTCCCTCAAATGTTTCAGGATGAGTACAGTGATCAGCTACAAATGAAAGACGTTATTGGTGACCCTCTAGAATATAATAGTCAATCTCGTCCACTATAGACTAGAAAACAACATACTAAAAGCTATGAGGAACCAAGAAGCAATGGAAAAATGACTAGAAAACAATGTACCAATGCTACGAGGAACCAAGAAGCAACTGGAAAACAATTGCTATAATATTAAAAAAAACTCAAATTAAAACTACATAACGACACATGTTTCCAAGTTAATTTATAATCACTCCATTATATTTTCAAAATAGTATACCAATAAATTTTGACACATTGAATTCAGCATCTGACTAAATGCAGTGACAACCAATGAAAAATCAATGTCTTTTGCCACCATTCTTTTATGCAAAGATACTATTTGATCTGTGAAAATAAAAAAACGGTGTGCCATTTAGCAAACTATGTCTCTCATTGGTGAATGGAAAAATTATAGCGATGTCCAGTCAACAATTGTAGTGGATAAAATTTGTCAAATTGAACATCCATCAATAAATCATGAGATGAAATGACATGTCAACAAATGGATGATTTTTCCCAAAACAACACATTGGAGTGGCCGGAACAATTTGTACCCTACAACTAGGCACCAAAACAATTGTTCTTGTTCAGAAACACAAATTCATGTACAACTCTATTTTAATTCAATCATGTTTAAAATTTAAGAAACTACTCCCTCTATTCTAAAATGATTGTCCAAAATTTTGTTGAGATTTTTAATTGCCAATTTATTGATGATATTGTGAAAATCATAATCACAAAAGATTCCAAATTTTGTATCACTAGAATTAATGAAGAWCATTGCATGTGTTCATTGCAACCTAATAGAATTAGCCACAAGGAAGTCTCCATATGACTTACTCAGAACAAAATTAAAAAAAAAGACATTCAAAGTAGACAATCATTTTAGGACGGAGGGAGTAGTCTTGAAGGGTGCGAGGACAAAAAAGTAGTATATACTTTTTAAGTGTTTAACATTGCATTTTCATACATGTTTTTGTAAAGTCAACTATTTGGATCTACAAGACCATTTGGCTATTCAAGRCCCTTGAAAAAACTTTAACAAATAGTATTCAATTTAGTCAATAATTTATCCTTAATAGGATATCTTGGCATATCACACTAATTTACATAATAATTTATAGTAATAGACAAAGCAGTTTTGAGGTTCTATTAGGTCCTCATGTAATAGAAAATGAAGTATAAATATTTATTATGAGATCATGTATTAGATAAAACGATCTAAGAAGCCTAAAACATATAAAACAAGTTTGCCTAATTAATCTTCTAAAGACTACTCAATTTTTACAAAAAAAAGTTTTAAATAAGGGTTCTAGATATGATATATAGTTGATTGATTATATAGAGGTAGATTTGGAAATTGACCTAAAATTAATGAAGAAGAAGTTTGGTCTTCTATCAAATGAGACAAAATTGGTATGTTTATTATATATTTTAAAAATAATGCCTCCAAAAGACCAAAAGAAATGCAATTGGAACTACTTTGAGTCTTTTATATTATCCATCACTATGTTTACTTTCTATCAAAAGAATAGTAGGATTACACAAGCCTAGATTGCAAGGGCTTCCAATGTCTATGATCGTAAATGCATCCAAGTAAAAATGAAGTAGTGAGCCATGTAAAGATGCTCACTAAATCAAATTTCCACCATTCTTTGGGCTACTTCACACTACRTTCCAAGTCCCATGCACTCCAAAATGCGTACATGGCAACATTTTGTGGAATTTCTAGTGCCAATGAAAGAAGTAGGATTTGGAACCCAAGTTGGGTCCAAAAAAAATAAAGACCCAATTTGAACTCGAAGTTTCAACTATTTTTTGAATATGAAATGAGGTGAAAAACATATATAACATCCTTGTTGGTAGAAATTCTATTGCATTATGTCCAAAGCAGATTCAATGATACTAAAAGTGCCCTTCAAATGGATTTTTTAATTTAATTTGACCCATATTTTGGACACACTATTTGTGTATAATATTGTTCAYGAGACAAGTTGGAACTTTGATTTGGGACTTTGCCCGTCTCACTATTAAGTCCCCAATTCCATATTTGATATTTTTTATGCACCTTCTACAACAAACCCAAGGAAGTTGGGATTCAATCTCGAAGTTGGGCTTATAAAGTTGGAACTTGGATTGTCAATAGAATATGCCTCCAGATTGTGTCTTTCCTAATCCAAAATCCAAAAGTGATTGCGTGCTTTGAAACAAYGACTAGTTGTTCACTCCTATTCATCCAACCCTTTTTTCACTATGCCATCAACTTTGAATATATGACATGTGAACTACAAATCCTACAGTCAATCAATAACATTGTGACAACCTTGCCAGTCTATTTGAGAATCTATACCATAAATCAAGTTATTTGTTTTGTTTTGTTTGTTATGGTGAGATCTCCTAAACAGTATGTCTTTTGGTCGCATTCTTGGTACCATTGGAAAGCTCTTTGTGAGAAGGGGTGCGCAAGCTTTGTTTTGTGGCATTTGGCCTATAGTATAACACATATGGAATTTAAAATTTTTCATTATTTAACAAATTAGAAAATTATTTTTAGTTTTATTTTGACTTTGACAACAAATGAGGGGGCACACAAGTCTATACCTTATATCAATTTGTTTTGTTTTATTTTGTTATGGTGAGATTCTTGGACCGTACTTCTTCCAGGGGTGTTTTTGGTAGCATTGGAAAACTCACTATGAAAAGGGGTGTACAAGCTTTGATTTGTGGCATTTAAACTCACAACATTAAGAGAAATTGAATTTCAAAGTTTATATGAAGTGGAAAATTACTTAATTAGAAAACCACTTTTTACTTTCATTTTGTTATAAGGTGAAAGCACCCATAAACGTCAATACAAGCAATTCAGCATAGTTGGAGGCACCTTTACCTAGAATTAGTATTTTTGCAGTATTAGCAAGTGAAAATCATGAATAATATAAAGAACAAAAAAAAATTGGATGTCATATGTAATTTCTATAATTTCTCAAAGTGCACGTTCTCTAGACCATTGAAATTGTCCCATAGATGAACTTAAATCTAAAATCTGCAAAATCCAATAGCTAGCAAATCAAAGTTAACTGTGTGTCCTTCAAATGTGTCAACCAATCAAATTTTAGCATTTGGAGTACACATCAACCCAAGTCTAGGGACACCATTAGATGCGTCTAGGGTACAAGAATTGGAATAGGTGCGCTAATGGGTGTTTCCACCTTAAGGTAAGACAGCCCATTGCTGTTATTTCTTCCATAGTGGTCACCTATGAAGTGGCCCCATTGTGGTTTTTTTAGTTTTGTAAGATCTCGGCCACAATCAATGTCTTACATGGTAGTGATGGAGTGATTAGTGACCACGTAAGGCACTTCCAACTTTTCAGTGTGAAATTCATTACATGGATTGACTTTTTGAGCATTCCATGTTAGAAAATATTGTGATCTGAAATTGCAAGCCAACATGATTTAAGAAACTTCTTTTTTCCAACTTTGAATGCTAATATCTTTAAATCCATACGGTCAAACTTCATGAGATTTTTACCACACGATCTTTGACAAGTGAAGTATAAAATCCTACAATTAGATCTTGAAAGAAAAAAATTCCTTTCTTGGATGAATGCAACAGAACATCACATTTAGGAGGAGCACTACTAATTGCCTTCCCCCCACGAAATGGTGTGGAATATTCCACACCATATCAGTAGCTATGAGGCCACATGTCAAATTTGTTAGAATGTTGGCAAGAAAGGAATTGGGTTGAAACTAATGCACACCAATGGAGGGCCATTAGTAATTTAGTTTGTTTTGCAAGTAGTTCTTTGGCACCAAAAAGTAGTTGACAAGTGGGTCCATCAACATTTTCTAAAGCATGGTATATGTTTAGTGGTGTCCGGTTACCATGCATTCAGATTTGGATGGATGATGCTGAAGAAAGGAAAAGACAGGTTGGCTGAAGACTACTGAATGTTATGGAAATGGCAGTTTTGAGTTGTTTTTGACAGAAAAATGACCTCGGGACCTTAGGGGTTAAGCTGAGTGCAGTCAGAATGAAAGGGATGCAGACCTGGCAGAGTTGGTTCGGTTTGTGCACCGACTTACCGTATAATATCTCTTTTTTGATGTGACAATATAGAGGTGCTTTCATTTCCAAATAAGGAAGCTTGGCTGTATCATAGAAGGATTGGATGCAAATCATCCAGAGGTAACAGATAAATTTGTAGTTCCGTCTGAGTGCAATCATTGACCTTCACCCACATTTGCCACACTATTTTAGACTTAACTTAACACTTACGAWATGGAAAAAGGCAACCACCAACACACTTCAATTTATTAAGTTAGCCCTTCAGTTGCTGAATGTTGAGACAGTGAGCATCAAAGTCAATTTGCCCCTTCAGGCCGGATTGGGCCATCCGATGGGTTTTTCTTAAAGTTTTCCAGGGCCAAGATACATACAGTTTTAAATTGTTTTAAATTGTTTAGGGAGTAGCTAGTCTATACCGACTAGTTCTAAGGTTTTCAAATTTTCAATGCATATTGTAGAAGCAGCAGTAACTGATCATGTAAGCTATTTTGGAGCATATGGTGAGGAGTAAGAGCTGATGGATTTTTTCCCGTGACGGAAGATAGGAAAGATGGGGAATAGAAAACAATTGAGGATTTTATTCCCGTAATTGGAATTAATGTGAATTTTGAGAGCCAAAAAAGTACTATGACTAGGGATATAAAGGGGACCCATACTAATTAATTGACATTTCACACTATATAATTATGTATCTGTAGTGTACATCGGCAGTTACTGAAGTGTTCCGGGGTTGTACATCATGTTTCGAACATCTACAGTTTTCCTCATTCATTCCCCTTAATTGTTTGGTCTCTTTAAATACCCCTCTTCAGTGTAGTAACCAATCTCTAGAGTATTCCAATTTTGATCATTCAAGATTTACTTTCCCACTCACTTCCTACTTTCTTGCTCACTACATATGTCATAACCTTATTAGTCCCAACCTTGAAAATGACAACAAAAACTCATTCTAAGCTTGACTTCTAGCCTAAAATTGGTAATAGCACACCTACACATTGGACATTGGGCATGGTTGGCAATTGGTACTTCTACCTTAAATAATGAAGTTTATACATTTTAGATGTTTCATTTTTATATAATTGTACATGAGGATCTGATTTGGTGCTTAGGTTCCGAAATTGAATTTTCATGTCAGATTCTCAAGGGGGCATGTCATCTCCTACCATTCACAAGGTGACATGTGCCACTCCTTTAAATTAAAAAAGTACTTAATTTATGCCTAATTTGACCTTCATATAGAGTATATCATATTAGACTCAATATATCTTTACCAAAAACTAGGGGAATAAGTATTTGTTACAKCTTCTACTTGTGAAGATGCTTTGAACATATGCATAGTTTAAATTGAAATTTGATAGATGAAAATGTTACAACTTACCTAATGACCTCCAAAGGACCAACATATTGAATTAGGCAACATAGCAATTTTGGGCAAGTACATATGATTAGAAATTTCCATGTTTTGGGCCCAAACTTTTATATATATGTGTGTGTAGAAAGCTTTCAACCATTCCACTTTCATGAATTAGTCAAAGGTTATAAGGGTTATTTGTTTGCATGCAATTATGGATTTCTACTCTAAAATAAACTTTGAAGTCCTTTATTTTACTCAATTTTCAATATATTTTGAAAAAAACTAAATYGGACATTTTTTGATTCCATAACTTAATTCTTAACAATTTTGTACTTTGAATCATTCTCTAATTCTTTCTAGTTCCTATTTTTCTCCTATATGAACATTGTACAATTCCAAATGATATGAACATTTTCAAGCATGTAGCCAACTTGCCTTGAAGAATGGATCCAAAAAGCCGCACCATTTTGGACCTTGTTTCATACAAATGTGACCTTGTAAAGTGCAGTTGCTCAAGTTTTCGCAAGGCTCCCAAAGGATTTTTGTGAATTCAAAAGCTCATATCTTGCAATCCACTTGGGAGAAATTTTTGAATTTTTTTCTACATGTTCTCAAGTCAACATACTACACGATCCTATGCCCTACAACTACAATAATTGATTTTAAAATACTATACAGATTTCTACTCTCAATGGTCACTGCATCACATGTATAACTTATAAATCAATTGAACCCTAAATGGTTTTGACTATGTTTTCATCAAAAATATTCCAAAACTGCCATTTCTAATACAAGTACCAAATTTTAGAAAAAAAACATTTTTTCACATACGTAACCATTGGATCTTGTATTAAGCTGGTTTGAAAAGATGTGGAAAAAATTTCAGAATTTTCCACCATGTACATTGCAAGATATTATTTAGCGTTTGAATTGACAAAATCATTTTTTTGCCATTGCGAAAAACCGGGCAGCTGCGCTTCACAAGGTCATGTTTGTATGTGAAAATGTCCAAAATGGAGATTACTTTTTGGATTCATTCTTCAAGGCCAGTTGGTTAGATACTTGAAAATTTTCAGATTATTTGAAATTGTACAATTTCTTTTTCTAAAGGTGGTAGAAGTCCACCATCTAAAAGTCAAACAAATATTAATTTTCAACTCAATGTCAACTTATAATGTAATGGTTTTTAGTCAAGCCGTCATCCAACTAAGCTCTTGTGATTCCTAATCTAAATTAGCTAACCTTTAAAATGTCCCCAAAAGTCAAATTAATTCTTATTTGGCCTTTTTGTTCGTATTTTTATCAAAATACTAGCATTGTACAGAAAAGTCAACTACTTTGCAACAAACTTTATATTACTTATACCCATTAGAGCAGAACTGGGGTCTCCAAATGCCCAACTTTTTTTTTCTAATATCCGGCCACAAATTCCAAATGAATGCCACCTTGGACATTGCCACCATGGCGTCTAAGGCGATGATTGGACTCGGGGTGCCACCAATCGGTTTTGGGTGTTGGAAATGGTATAATAAGTGTGTACCCAATGTACCATGTCCCTATTTCTAATAAAAAAAGGGATATGGGAACTCATGTACTGATGTAGAACTTGTACCAAGGACAAAACCAGTAGTGGAGCCGCCAATATTAGTCTTTGATGTGATGTTTTGTCAATTTGGTGGGAATTTCAAATTGGCTCGAATCTTGTGTCCAGTACGAGCCAATTTGAAACTCCACAAACTCAACGCTAGTTTCTGTCAATCGACATTATTTGGAAGCGGCAACTGCTGGTTCTCGGTAGCAATTGTTGTTCTCCGTGGCAATTGTTGGTTCTCGATTTAGTGCGGATCGTCAGTGATTCCAGAGGGTGTGAGGAATGGAAACTCGTAGACCTCGTTCTCAGGTTGCAGCAGTGACCCTCCACAACAGCCACAATGACGCAGGAGAGTGAATTCCCCACCAGATATGAGAGATTGTCATGGGTGAGGTTAAATCCAGGGTGTAGGGGAACTTGGGCTAGAGAGGCTCGCCGGCATGGAGGTGACAACATGAGAGGCTTTTACAAAGCTCACATCGTGGACTTCAGGTTCAAATTTGATGGCTGCAAGCTTGTTTCCAGCAAGCCCGAACTAGAGGCGGTGTTAGTGCGACATGCGTATTATAGGCATCAAGTGCTCTTAGATCCGGAAATCCGCCACGAACGGGTTCCATGCAACTGTATGCAACCATTTCATCTTTGTTTCTAACATGACTGAGTTGCAATTTGTTTCCATGAAGTGGCTACAGTTTTTTCTTGGTTGCTAATTCTGTGTGTTGCTTTTTTGTTGGAAACAGTTCTTTACCAATCCTTCTTTGAGGATTGAGTGGAGCCAGATTCCATTCTTGGAGTCATAGTCGTTGTCCACAACAATGTTGGTGAGGCCAGCCGGAATGGGCGTTCCTACAACGACCTGCTTGATAATGGTAATTTTTTTTCTAACATGGTCTATGTTCCACCTATCCAGGGGTTATGTACGAGACAGTTGAGCTCTATTTGCCAAAGCTTTGTTGCCACCATGATGTTGCCATTGCTACCATTGAATTCTTCTGTTGGCACTGCTTTGGTACCATTGCACTGTCGTTGTGCCGTTGAGGTGTTACAAGGTGGGAACCTGCTTCCTTCTTGGATGAAGGGTTTCGCTGAAATGTGTTGTCCTGCTTAGGTACCATATAGGGCKTTCAATGTTGTATACAAATTTCAAGTATGGTAGGGAGCGTTTGGAGCCAGATGGGGTTAGTTGGCAACAAATTGATCAAGTTCGGGAGGAGGAATTGGTGGTCCTTCCTTGTGTGTTTGAAGGTGTGACGGTGGCAAGGTTTGAAGTGGGGCGAACATGGTCGTTGTCTCATATTCGCTGAGAGGTTTCCATCACTTTGGGCAACGTGACTCCAGAAGAGTTTCAGTTCAAGGTGAAGCAAAATGGGTTTCCCGATATCAACATAAACCCCAGGCATGAAGGTTCCAACACGGTAGCACAAGTCCTCCCTCCCTGGACTTTTGAAATAGTGGCACTCAGCACCTAGTTAGGACACCTCTTGAGAACTAGTGCGACACGTGCTTTTTGGTCACAGTGGAGCCAATTCGGTGTTAGAAACAATGTAGTATTAGAAACGTTATGTTTCCAACAGCCACGATAGGAACTACTGTAAGGCTGGATTTTGACAATGTGTGCATTGTTTCTTTTGAGCTAATATGATGCCTATTTTTTATATAGGGCATCACAAACTCAGTCACTACTTGTTTCCTGGGACCAATTGTATTGACGGCTGAGTTTATCCTAAGCCTGTGATGACCATAATGAACCTGCGATCATTGTTGCCATTGCTCAGATGACAGTCAATCAAAGCCAGTGTGGAAGATGTCTACTTTTAAGTTGTAATAAACAATCTACACACAATATTTTGATTTTTTTTCAAAATTATTGAAAAATGAGTTAAATAAAGGACTTCAAAGTTTATTTTAGTGTAGAGATTCCATGATTGCCCGCAAACAAAAACTCTTCATAACTTTTGGCTCGTTGATCAAAATGGAGTAATTCAAAGCTTCTCATGTACATATAGTTTTAGATAATCATTTTCAAATTTTTAATTCTGAAAAAATTCATTTTTCAGACCTGCCCGGACTGCCCAGAGATCAAAGAAAAGTACATATATTGCAATAACTTTTTAACCATGTAGTCAAAAGTCATGAAARYTGTTGGGCCTTAAAGCTACTACTGGGACACATGTTGTGTGAAAATTTCAAAGAAAAAAACTATAAACTCCATTTGTAGTTAGCTACCCAAAATCGCTATGTTGCCAAAAAACGCAGTTTGGTCCTTTAGGGGTTAAAGTAAACTAAAGTAAACTTTAGTTAACTATAAATGGAAAGCATATCAAGATAAGATGTTTCTTAACACTCCTTCTCGCTCGACTTAACATTTACATAAAAATTTATGCAATGTCATATACTATAATTTCTATAATCTAGTAAGCTATATGCTTGTTGCCTCATTAACCCCTAAGAGACCAAGAGTCCCCTTGGGGGACTCTTGGGAGTTCGGGTAGGTACCTATGATCTTGTTTTTTCTATTTATTTTTTGAGATTTTTACGGTACATGTGCTTTTTCAATAGCTTCATGCAAATCTAACTTTTTTGATGATCGGACACACAATGCAAAAGTTATGAATTTTTTTCCAGTAATTTGCATATTGAGGGGTAGCATGGGCAAGGTATTTTGGCATTTACCTCTATCTGGGCATCTAAGGGGCAAAGGACGGTCTTTCTACCTGGGCAGTTGGCCCTTCATTCCTRAAACCCGTCCCTCCAAAGGCCACAGTAGCCAGGGAGGATTGACACCCCCTTTCAGCTGACCTTTAGTCGCCGAGGATGAAGTCCCGGCAACCATCAGGCGCTGTTAGGGCCCATCATTGGGATGGGGTCTGCCTCAAAGCCCAAGTCATTCGAGAGATTGTGAGGAAGTTGTGCTAGCTGCGACGGATCCTCCTCACAATTTAGAGCTTCAAATCCACYGCAATTGTGTAATCCTCTTCTATTCTTCCGCACCAAGCAAGTTCTCTGACAATTTCATCTTTTGCAACCAATTTCATTCAAATTTTGACTAAATTAGATTTTAGAATTCTCAAATTTCATCCTACACTGACAAAATTTCGCTGACAAATTGCAAGTTGAATTTGTTGAACGCACATATTTCTCAGTGGATGTTGCAAGTGAAATTTGAGAGTCAATGAAACAAAATAAACAACTTGCAAGTACTCATTGATGAGCACCCAAGAAATTTGACCTCTAAGGTGAAAGCACCCAAAACCGATCATTTAAGCAATTCAGCATAGCTGAAGGCAACTTTTTCCAAAAATAATATTTTTTTAGTATTAGCGAGTGAAAATCATCAATATTAAAAAAAAAATTAGATTTTTTGGACATTGTATGTAATTTCTATGATTTTTTGAAGTGCCGGCTCCTTAGACCACTGAAACTGTCCTATAGGTGTACCTAAATTTGAACACTGCCAAAATCAGCAGTCAGCAAATCAAAATTCAGTAAGTGTCATTCATACGTGTCGACGAATCACAATCAAGTATTTGTAAGACATATTAACTACAACCAATGGACGCAATTAGGTGTAGTCTATGGTACAAGATTGGATACACGTGCGGTAATGGGTGTTTCTACCTTATGTATTAAAAAAGCACTAAATTAACCCCACAATGTAACACACGTCTCTACTCTCTTCAATGCTAGCTAAATTTTGTAAAATCTGAACTACTTTTTGATTGCCACTAATTCATGGAAGAAGGTGGACTCTCCCCAAAACAAACCTACCATTCCATTCTTCACTCTCAAGAGAATGCACCCACACCGTACTTGGTCATTGTTGTGCATTGGATTCTTCAACATATCAACTACAAGGCACAATGGAAAGAAGGAAGTCAACAATAAAGCAAACCGAGGTAATGCTCTCTATTTCTATACAACCTTCTAGCATTCTTGCCATTGTCTCCCAATTTCTGAGCTTGGATCTTGTTTCTCTTTCTTAGATTGCTTGGGATGGATTTCCATTCCGGGAAAGTTGCCGATTGATAATACAAGAGTCCATCAATGCACCTAAGAATGCACTGTCTTTGCCTCATAGTCCTGCACCACCAATCCAAGCTTCAACATCTTCATTGGATTATCCAACACCGTTGCATGTGCCACCCGTTCTACACACATTGCATATCAATTTCCAACAATTTGAGACAGAATGCATTGGCGATTTTGACAACAAATTTGTCGATAGTCAAGAGCTGGATGTTCAAGGTAGAGAATCTAGTTGCGAAGAATTTGAAGAGGATGATTTGACGAAGGACTCTACGCTGTTGAAGACATTAGAACGCTTGAAGAATTATGGTGGCCGCTGGAAATGCTTCACAAACCACAAAAATTTCATCAAAATTTCAAGTCACAGGCACGCCAAGGGAGATGCAAGGCGGGGAGGGAGAACAGACTGGTGAGGCCGCTAGGAGAGGGCGAGACAACTGGATTGTCTGCCAGTTTGCTTGGATCAACAAAGGAGGGTTTGGATTCATTGAAAGAAGTTGGAGAGAGGTTTGATTTGGAAAGAGAGGTAGGAAAGGGGTCTGGTTTGACAAATGAAGGCTGGAAAGGAACTTCACAAGGCAGAGAAGGCTTGGTATTGGGAAATGTAAGGTCAGGGTTAGGTGGGGTGGGAGGGGTGGTTCATGTAGATGATTTTTTGGAGGTGGATGGAACAACCGACTTGGATGAGACTGTGGATTTGGGAGAGACTGGGGGATGGATTGCAGCTCCATATGGGAGTGCTTATGGAGATGGGAATGTTCTCGGGGATGAAGGTCGTGGAGGTAATGCAAATGGTGACATGGGGATGTTCAATGCAAGGCTAGAAGCACAAATGAAGGGTGTACAAAATAGAGGGGATATAATGGAAGGTTCTTTGGGTGCATCACCTAAAATCCGTTCCTTTTGACATCAATAAATTTTGGTTTCTTATAGTGTTGTCTAAGGTGAATGTGCTATCCAACTTTCACCTAAATTTTGCAAGCCTTGTGTAGTTTGCAACAATAGCTCTCCCTCCTTGATAAGGCCATAGACTTATTGTCTATCATGTGACAATAAATTTATGTTCTTTTGCAAAGGATGCTTCCAAATTTACCATGAATGCATGCAATGAGCACTCATTTATGTTGTAAGTATGATTTCCATTCTCCACCTCATTAATTTCTCTTTGTAAATTTTATTTTGAAAAGAAATGTGATTCACTTTATTGAAATGCAAAGATGCATTATGTAAATGTATTCAATAAAAGAAATTTTTTTTACCCTCTTCAAAATTGTTTTGTAGATGTTATTTTGCGTAAACCAAATTTTTTTATTCAATTGAATTATTGAATTATTGAATTGACTTACCTATATAATAATTATTCATTAATTTGTATGATTCATTTGGAATTAGAAGGGGGCTCTATTTGTGTTTTGGAAAATAATGTAAGCTTTTGTTTGGGACACTGATGGCAAGGTTGGATGTGGCCAGCAAGTGATAGGGTGATGCCACGAGTCGTTGAGRATTTGGAGGTGTCCTCTTCACACACACACCTATTTGAATTACAGTTCCTCTTGGTAACTCAGAGTTCCCAATGATTACTTAAAGGTCCTCATGATTAGAACAAAATGGGAACAGAATGGGAACATATCGGGAACAAACCCAGACTCTTTTTCCATAGCATGTCCAAATCCATTTTCCTTTTTTTCTTCACATAGTACTTCTAAATTCCATAGGAAATAGAGGTTTTGTTTTTTTCCAATTTTTTTTCCTAGAGATTGTAAAGTACTAGAATATCTTTCAATCCACTTCTTGGATTTTTCATTTTCAAAATTATGTAGTAGAAAACTTGCTCAAAAATTAATGTGAGGCATTGTGAACTCTTGGACATTGTTGCATTGCAAGTTTTTTTTGGATGTGTTCTATGTCTCTTTTTGCCTTGAAATTTTTTGGAGGCATTTGTAAAATGATTCAGACTATGCTCAATTTTTAAATTCAGCATCCATAGTGGAAAACTTTATCACAATCATTGGTCAAAGGCAACTGAAGTTCTCGAGCACAGTGAAAACAAAGGAAGCTTTCACTTCAAATGCTTATATCTTTCAATCTGTATGGTCAAATGGCACAAAAAAAATTCACAGCTTCTTTTCCTACAAGTCTAGTGCAAGATCTTATAGTTAGATTTAAGAAAAAAACTTTTTGTCAAAAATTTTGATGAACGCAGCTATAGGGGCCGTTTTGAGTGTTTTTTGACAGAAAATGGCCTTGGTCCTATACGGGTTAAAACCTTACCTGGGAAAACCTTGACTATATTCAAGGACAAAATCACACATGAAAGAAAAAGAGTACAATACCTTTATCAATCCATTCTCATGGTAAAATCCAGTGGGAAAAATCCATGGAAAGGTACCGAAAGGTTTCTACAATTTTCATAATAAAAATCTGTCAAATCTCTTGTCCCAAAATATTGAGTCGTATGAAGATTAAGTCAAATATAAAAATGCTCCAACCGCAGCGAGGTATAGATATTGCTGACCTAATGATTCCTCCTCCTCCTTGGAAGGGTCATAAAAATCATGAACTTTGTCATGAAAATATACTTTTTCGTTGGGCTTGTGCACAAATACCAACTTGACAATATCCAAAAGATCAAAATAAGGAATAAACCATAATAGGTCCAAAGCCTTGTCCATTATATCAAAATAAACATACTCCTCCTCGATAGCAGCTTTTTACTTCAATTAGTGAGTGATGTATCACCTTTTCAATAATATTTAATCTGAAAAAGAATAATAGTTCTCCCTTCGTGAATTGTTGTAGATGGATACTCTGATTTAAGTAATCCCATAAAATTGGTAGTGGTGCAATGAACTTTCATAATGCTGATTTTATGCTAATGATAAATACATGGTTGAATTGCAATCCAACACTAGGCAATTGCCGCATCAAAGGTTGTTTCATAACTTTAATGCTATTCACAAAATCAAAACTTCTTGGCTATCTAGAATTTTGGTTGAGAGATGAAAACTATAAGTGCACATATCCTGATAGGCTACGAAAAGATAGCACGCATGCATGTAATGGTGGTGCCCTCGGGCATTATCATCACTTTTACTACTCCCTTTTGAAAACAAAGTATATTCAATCAAATAATAATCAAATTTTTGGTTTAAATGATAAATAATCATATGTCTCGCAGGAGTGTATGTGTCTATGCACGCATGCATCACAAGATTCATCAAATTTCATAGAAAAAAAATTACTATTCCTGTAGGATTGTATAAGTATATGCACGCATACATCACAAGACTCATCAAATTTTATAGAAATTTTTTATTTATCCTGTAGGATTGCATTTATAGTTGCAGAGTCAACAAAAGTATCACAAGACTCACCAATGGAGATATCCTCACCAACATGCATTTCCTGGTCCTCAACTTCTAATCAATCCATGGACGTCTCCATGGTACGGACTTTTTGAGTTTCAGCTTCAACTTTATTGTCTTCTTGGAAATCTTCGTAAACAAGATGGTCCTATCTCAAGACCCATCAATTTTCATCACAAAAGTCACTTATCCCGCAATATTGAATGCATACTTGTAATTTAAGAAAACATATAACAAGACTCATCAATTTCCATCAAATATGAGTTATATAATAAAAAATAAAATAAGATTTCGGTGGCTCCCTATAAAAAGCAGCCAATCAAATTGCTGCAAAAACAGAGTGAGTTCAAAAAAAATCAAGAAGCATATGAATAGCATATGAATACTTTCACTCAATCAATGTAATTGCTCTAATTGCTCTATAATTGCAATGACTCTACTGATCTACTTAGGCTCCAGCCTTATGGTCCAAACCACTAGATGTGTAAGAAACTGACAAAGAACAAAGAGCACAAATGAATGCAACTAAAGGACAAGGAAGAATACGAGAATAAACAGATGGACTAGCTAATGGAGGAATTATGACAAGAGGAATCTCAAATTTGAAATTAATTTCACCTTGCAAAAAGGCACCCTAAAAAGATGGTGCAGCAAACATTCTTGATAAGCTAACAAAATTGTGAAAGAAGTATAAGAGTATGCAAATCAGCTCTTATCTAGGCCTATAACCTTTGGCAAAAGTTTTGAATGGAAAGGATATAAAAACCTCTTTCAAAAACAAAATTTGAATTGGAGGTATTAAAACGTAGGAAACTCTAAATAAAAAAACACATTTAAATAGTGAGTGAATAACCTCCTTGAAAACAAAAACAAAAACAAAAGAGCTTGCTGATAACATGTTGAGAATTAGGAAATGAAATCAAACTACAAAGTAGTACATAACCAAAGTATGCAAGAAGAAAAGAGAGATCATATATTCAGAATAAAGTAAATATATACCAAGGAGAAAGAATCTATAAATAGTTCTCCTCTTCTACTTTTGGCCCAACGGATCCTCTAACTTAAAGTAAACTAAGGTAAATTTTAGTGAACTACAAACGGAGAGCATATCAAGATAAGATGTTTCTTAACAAAGATGAAGGTGCCCGGCATTAAGGTACCTTTAAGAAAAGCACGATATTAAGCTTATTATTGCTGGGGTAGGAGAGTTATTGTCTTCTTCAAGTGCTGCTGGATGTGATATTTGGCAATATCCATCCATACTTTTAACCCTAACTGCCTAAGGTATCAAATTGGTATGGTGTTGACAAAGCTTTGAAATTAAATAAAACTTTACCAATTTACTATTTTAGTTCTTCATATTTTAGAAAAATTGTTTTCCGGGTTCAATTCTAGCATCAAAAATTTGATTTTGAAAATGAATAACTATGATTTTTCTATTCAAGAGTTTGTACAAGGGTGTCCTTTGCAATCTTGACTTTCTTGTAGTGTTGAGGGCTCTTGGAAATGAGCCTCATAAACACTAGATCTTGGACTAAAACTCACATTAGAAGTTAATTTTAAAAAATTGTAGAGTAGGTTTTGAGAAGCCATGAATGGCATGGGGTTGTGCATGGTATGGTAGGCCCTTCCACATCATATTTTTTTGGTGATTGACTTTTTAGATTTGACATATAAAAAGAAGATTGAAATACATCAAATTGCTTTTGCTAAAAACCCTCATGATCAAACAATATAATCTTTCAATCCATATGTGATATCCTTTTTTGTTTTTCTTACATGTGATTTCTAACATGTCTAGTTTGAATTTTACAATTTAAAAAATTGATGCAAATTATTAATGTTGTCCAGTTTAGTTGATTCAGTCACGTTGTACCGGTCAATAATCTACTAAAAACTGTTGTCCAGTTCTGTTGATTTGGACAACAATTCTTTTTTTAAATGCTAAAAATTGTCAATTCTTTTATGGTGTTACAAACCTCTCACGGCCTGTAGCTTTAAACCACAATGAATTCTAAATACAAACACAAAATATACTTACATTAACAAGAATATTTTTACAAAGAGCTCAACCACCTGACCATAGAGAGAGATCTCCAATGAGAGTTTCCACATCCCCAGGATCCATCGTATATTTTAAAAACTATTAGTTAAGACTATGGTATTAGTCTTCAAAATAGAGTAATACTTCTTTTCTACCTTTAGCTTTTTATTCTTGATTCAATCTCAATTTAGAATCATCCACTATAGTAAAAGTTGTAGGAAAAAATGTGTCCGACTGCCTTTTCTGGATTTACAAAAATATTATTGTAATATTTTTTTAAATATTTTTTAATTTTTTAATTAAATTATTGTAATGTAACCATTGTTCATGGGACAATCAATATGGGACAATTTAGCACAAAATCCATATCCCATATCCATATCTTGTATTTGGTACCATATTCAAACCATATCTAGTATCCATGTCCATATTTGGTACCGTATTTTGGATTCATATTTGGACGGCTTAGATTAAATTTTACAAAGATCAACGGTGCTCAAACAACCATTTTTGGATTGCTGCCCGACTTTGGTTAGAAAGGAGAAAAATTCTTTTTTTGAATTTCTTTTTTTTCTTTCAAAGTATTGGGTTGTCTTTTGATATTCACATTCAGAACTAAGATTACTACGGTCACAAAAAAATCATAAGAGAAATAGCACAATGTGTTTAGAATTTTCTAGTGTTGAAGAACTTACTATTTGAGAAAAGAATTGATATTTTTATGACCGGATCTTATGCATTTTTTTACATTTCAATAAAAAACACAATTTTAACCACTCAAAAAAAAATTCAAGTGTTAAGGACAGAAATTGTATTTTTGGTGAATTTTTGAAGTTATATCTTCAAAATTCATTTTAAGAGAATCTGAAAATAGTTTTTATAATTTTGACCGTACAGTTATCTTCTACTTTTTGTGCTTCACATAAACTCCTTTGATGCAAACTTCAAAAAAGTTATAGAATTCATGTTTTATAACACATTTGTGTTTTGTCCAAACCHCTTGGGCTTTTAGGGGTTAACATTATCACCACGGAGTTCTTTCCTACAACGGTAGTCAATTGTACAATTTGGAGGCCTATTAGTYTATAACTAATATATGATGGAATAATCATTTCTACTAGAAGTCCTTTTATTATTGGTTTACCACTACATGATTATCAAATTTGGCATATAGTTTATCTCAAAAATTAAAAAAATTCCACTCTATAATTTCATAGTTGCTTTGGGTGAAATTGCACTTTAATCATTTCTTAATCCCTAAAGTCCCATTGTCTCTTTAGGAGACAAATGGATTTCAGGTAGGTTCCTATGGTCTCAATATATGTCCTAATCTTCTGAATTTTTGAGAGAAGATAGGAAAGCATGTTAGCTTTCCAAAAATATAATTTTTATTTCAATTGGAGTCAGGGAGAAAAACTTACGACACAAAATGCCTTTTTTTTAGTTTGGCGGGCAGAAATTAACTTTTAAGAAAACTTCAAATATTTTTTATTTTTTTATGTTTTTCAAATTATTTGTATTTTTCTCTACATGGGAAGCTTTAATTCATTCCATTTGGATTTGTTATGCAAAAGTTATGGACAATATTAGATTTCAGGCAATTAGAGCATCTTCTTAAAAAATAACTTGTAGGATTCATTTATGACTTCAATTTTCACAATTTTTCAAAAAACAAAGCTCCACAAGGTTAAGATCTCTTGCTAGAACAATCTCGTTGTTAAAATTAGTGTATTTCAATTCTATTTGAAAGCTATTAACAATTTAGATTTTCTTTCAATCTTGAACCTATTTCTACTTAACAATTTCTTAATTAGTGAAAATTAGGTGTATTTTTTTTTAATTTTTTTTTCTAGATTTTCAAATCCATTTTTTATCATTTAAAAAAAGAAATTCAAAATCAGTAAAGAAAAAATCATAAGTTATGAAGGTTCAAAGCCAAAAAATGCAAATGAGCAAGTTGCAAAAAAACTTGTTTCCTTCACTTTAAACACAAATATCTTGCAATCTACTCTGCCAAAGTTTGTGGAATTTCCTCCACACATTTGTATGCAAATCCAGTACAAGATCCGACGGTTAGATATGCCAAAAATGCATTTAACCCCTAAAAGACCAAACTGCGTTTTTTGGCAACATAGCAATTTTGGGCAGCTCACTACGAATGGAGTTTTTATTATTTTTCTTTGTGATTTTTACACAACATGTGTCCAAGGAGTAGCTTTAAGGCCCAACTGTTTTCATAACATTTGACTACATTGTTAAAAAGTGATTGCATGATATGTGATTTTCTTTGAACTTTGGGTAGTCCGGGCAACCTAAAAAACTTCTTTAAAAATCACTTTTTGAAAAAATAAAAATTTGAAATTGATTCTTTACAATTATGTATAAGTGGAAAGCTTTGAATCATTCCATTCGGATTCGTGAGCTAAAAGTTATGAGGAGTTTTTGTTTGCGGGTAAGTACAGAGTCTCTAAAAAGCATACTTATCCGCAAACAAAAACTCCTCATAACTTTGAGCTCACTAATCCAAATGGAATGGTTCAAAGCTTTCCACTTATATATAATTGTAAAGAACCAATTTAAATTTTTGTTTTTTCAAAAAGTGATTTTTAAAGAAGTTTTTGGGTTGCCCGAACTACCCAAAGTTCAAAGAAAATCACATATCATGCAATAACTTTTTATCGGTGTAGCCAAATGTTATAAAAATTGTTGGGCCTTAAAGCTACTCTACGGACACATGTTGTGTAAAAATTTCAAATAAAAATAATGAAAACTCCATTCGTAATGAGTTGCCCAAAATTGCTATGTTGCCAAAAAACGCAGTTTGGTCCTTTAGTGGTTAAATTGTTTTTTGGCTCTTTGATTTAGAAATGACGGTTTTGAGTGTTTTTTGAGGGAAGAAAGGCCTTGGGACTAGGGATCAAACCTTTTTCTAGTCATATTACTATCAATGCAATTATTGGAGTCATATATGAAATTTCAATTTATTATTGCATGGTGATAGTAGAAAAACAACAAACCCTAAACCCTAAATCCTAAAACTGCCAGATTAGATAAAAATGCTAACCTCCCGACTAGACTAACCACCTACTAATTATAATCCTTCTACACCATGAATTACACTTGGATTAAAGCTAGATGCCTAAGCTAACTAATAGACGGCCCACATCATGACAATGGGCACATACATACAAAAGCATTGCAATATGCTAATATTTTACAATACCTGATTCCACAAGAACAAACTCAGTGGAGGGGCACTATGTTCAAAATAATATTTCATTTCGAAAATTTTCATCACTACATAGAGCTCTTAAGACTTCATTTTCGGCACTCTTGTAGTGCTAATAGCCTAATACAAAAAAATAAAAAAATAACTTTTTTTGAATTTGTTTTTTAAATTAAAAAATTAAAAATTAAAAAAATAGTCAATCTGATGTGACACTGAAGTGGCACCAGTACTCCAGTAGTGCCACGTCGATTCCAAATTTTTTTAAATAAAAAATAATTTATTATTATTATTTTTTTCTGTAATTGCACCTCAGGGGTGCAAAACTTGTAGGGTTTAGGGTGCTGAAAATTTTCCTAATGTGAGGTTCCAACAAAAATTTCCTAATTGTAATGCTATTAAGTGGTTTCGAAATTTTTTACAACATTGTCTAAAAAACATACATATTTTATTGTTGTCAAGTTTTGAAAATTGAACAAGGAAGTCAAGGGTGAAGAAGAAATTGACACTAACAATTGAATACAAGTACAAAGAATCAAAACATGATTAACAAGGGCTTAAACCATTTTTTTCTATAATGAAATATGAACAAAATGAAATTATTATATTTTAATAGAATCACTATTAAAATACAACTTTATAGTTGAATAATATTATTCAAGCTTTCATGCTTGTCAAATACTATGTAGAACTTTTATAATGTTGGTTTATTCACCGTCAAGGACAAGACAAAATAATCAAAGATATATTTGAGCAATTTATGAGATAAGTTTAGATCATAGAGTGGTTAGAGTTGATAGGAAATTTTTTGACTCACATTATAGTTAGAATTCAAGTATGGAGGAGACCAACCATCAATGCTATGAGCATACTATCTCATTTTACATGTAACTAGTGGAATTGGTAACTATGGATGTGGAATTGGTTTGAACTTTTATTTTAATTTTGAAGCCTTAAATTCATGCACAAATTTTGTTGGCTTTGGATCAAAATGGAGGACGCTTTGCATTGACAAAAGCCACTTTGAAAAAGTTTGATTAGCTATATTATTCAAAAAGAAAGTCAAGGCTATAACCAAAGAGCCATAGTATAGTTACACTCATTTGTTCTGATAATGCGTGTGACACTATTTTATAAAAGCCAAACTACTTTGAATGAATACATATATTATTACTTTTTATATTATATCATTTTTTGCAAAAATAAAATTTTGCTCACATTGAATTTTTAAATATTGTTAATCCCTACCTGTGCCCCTCTCCCCTCTAACATTCCCTAGGACCATTTTTAGGACAAATCAAAATACTTGTTATTATTGGGCATGAACAACCAACATTCCTTCACCCTCAAAGGATATGGAAAGAACAAGAGAAGGAGAAGGAAATAGGAAAGCTAGAACAAAAAAGTAAAAGGGATCCGAAACACGAGAAAGAAAAAGCGATGGAGAAACAAGAAGGAAGGATAAAGAAATATATCGGAGGAGAAAGAAAATGCGAAGTTAGAAAAGAAAACGTAGAAGAAAAGGAGAAAGAAAAGCGGGTAAGGGTGGTCATCTTGCCCTGGAGGCGAACGTGTGGGCGTCGTGAGGAAGGAGCGTGCATCCCGCTCCTGGTGTCCATCGCAATTGCCCACCTTGCTCGTGCTGTAAATTTGCATTCTCTTCGGAGGCTATGGCGACCTGCGTCGCCGCCTCCGCTCTCTGCCTTTGTTTCCCAACCTTCGTCATCAAAGTTTGCAGAACCGATACGATTGCCTCCGCGTGTAAATTCACTTCGTCATCAAAGTTTGCAGAACCGATACGATTGCCTCCGCTTGACATCATTCACCCATTCACTCATTCAAATAATTAGAAGACTCCACCAGAATAGATTCGTAACCCACATAGACAATGAAGAACCTCTCGCAAGCTGCCCTGTAATCACACGCAGAGCACAATTCTAATGGATGCCAGTTCGGAGAAAGGAAATTGAATTAGGCAACGACTTYTGCAATTATATGATCATATCTACTTCATTGAGATTGTTAAAAAGCCGAGAAATTGGGTACCGACTGACGGTACGAAATCGCCAGTTTTGTGCGGAAGGAGGGCCTCACTGGCAAATGCTAAATTTATGGCGGCGGGAAAGGAGCAAGCCGACGTTTAAATCAAACCAATTGCGCACATCCAGAGGGAGTAATACAATAAGACTCTGACAGAGCTAAGATAGCCGAAGAATAATGCAGGTCAACTGAAGGAGGCGAGCCCAAGTGGAAGTGTGCACTAATGAGTTCGTATTCAAAAGAATTTGAAAATGCGCACTTGGGGGCTGTTCGTGGCGGAGTAATCAATGATCAGTTCCTCATCGCCCACAGTCTCTGACTGCCCTCCGTCTCCCTCCACGATGATTTTATGAGCCTGGGGTCTCCACTTTAAGCTTACCGTCACGGAAGCTGGAATTGCGAAACGGCTCCATCAATGGCATTGATTTGTATGCACACAATTGAACGTGGGTGTTCCTCAGGCATGCATTTCTTGAACTAAGTTCAGTGAAGTACTGGTACSTACTTGCAGCAGTCGATGGGAGCTTCAGGTGAAGCCGCTGGATGCTCCATGCCAATGCTGATCCATAGTCTGGAAAGCCTGCACGTTGAATCYCTCTCRATGGAGAGGGAATTGGCCATCTTTGCTTGGGCTGGCCGTCGGAGCGCTAATTTGGTAGCAACTTTGCCATACCCTGTTGCCAAAATTCGTTAGGTCAAGCTTGCGCAAGGGTTCAGGGTTCAACCTCGGCGATGGGGGRCTTGCAGATGTCGTCAATTTCATTGTCTGCGAGTGCAGAGCTGATGGCTTCTTCCCCCTACGCCTCCTCTTGCCTCCAAGGAATGCAGAGATGGTGGCGATAATYCTCGTTTTGCTCCCAAGTGATCGGATCTGAATTGTAGCTGATTTCGGCGAGATTCTGTTTTTCTTTGAGTTTYCGATCATTTTGACGGCTCAACCTAAGTGAGCGATCGGTCCGAGGATGCTCCCTTTTCAGAATGGGCTGTCGCCTGTTCCAGGTACGTTTCTTTCCAGACATTTCTCCTTTGAGTTTAGTCTTCGTTCATAGACCACACACGTACTGCCGAGGGTTCCATACTAAGGAATGAGATATAGTTTGAATGTGTGCTTCAGTCAATGATAATGTGGCAACTTTGAAGGATATTCTTGAATAACATTTCAGGTGAGGTCGTGTTAAGGAGGTCTGATTGCATTGCCAAGGAATCTTGTCTGTACTGATTGCATGCTGCTTAACCCTACTGTACCGTCCCGTGCCCATGTCTGTGAGCAAATTCATATTCCTTGTTGTGAAAAGAGGATCGCATGAAAAATAGGGTCTCTCTACCTTATTCCAAGAAGAACCATTTCTGCCGTTTCTCATTTCCGGGTTCCAACAATGCTGCTACTCTTGAAAACGTTGTATAATGTATGTGACCAACTTATTCCCAATCAGTGGAGCATGTTTAGGTTAAATATGTGAGAAAGGTTCATCGACGTGGATTCCTTGCCCTGGACGTTCTTGTTTGGAGACGTATTGAAGTCTCTACCCAACAAATGGGCAATACAGTAGATATCACAAAGACAGTATTAATATCTGCTCAGTTTTCTGGTCGTGTTTATCTAGCTGCTTGCACAACAGATGTATACTTCTTCAATTTCATACCGGATTTTAAACTGATGGGAGCCTCGGGGTATCATCTCGGTCATGTGGTCAATGTTTGGCTTTGTTGTTGGCTCTGCTGTAAAGTAGTAAAGTGTTGTTTGTGATCACAGGTCTCAGGTTCACCAAAAACAGAAGTAGTTGCAGGTTTATTATCAACCGAAAGTCTTAACCCACTGGTGATTCAAAGTTCCGGATGATGGCATCTATCCTTTGAAATTTGAATGTGTGGGAATGCTCATCTTGTGCAACAGCAACCTCTCCACTTCCAGTTTTGAACGAAGATGCTTTTGTGACTGCTATGTGGACTAGATAATGTGAGAAATAATGTGCTGAACAGATTTACTGGACATAACCTCAAAGTTGGGTTGATGGTTGGATCTTGGTGAATCATGGTTTCAAGGGTCTCGCAAAGAGAAGGGCATCATAATGCTAAACGTGCCCAACGTTATGGAAAAGAACATGCCTCTCCCTCATTGAGGCTGGCATATGTTCTTAAATGAAATGCGTGCTCCATTGAGGTTATGATTTGGGTTTGTTAAATGTGGAGTAATGAGCAGATTGGAACTTTATATCTACTGATACAATTATTTAGCCATTCCAGCACTCTGTCATATACTCATATGTTGGTTGCAAATGATGAGCTATTGTACTGACGCATAATTAAGGTAGCAGCACCCACAACCGTCAGTTGAACCTTTTAAATGTCGGGCTGGTCACTGGAAATCATGAAATCCTGATACCTGTGAGAATCATTGGTTTAAAAATTTTCAAAAGGAAGCATTGGAAGTCCAAAGTGTTGTAGAAGATCTTCCCTTTTCACACAAAATTCTGAGGATGAATAGTTGTAATTTGTCAAAAATGGCCTCATTCATTGACTAGGAAATGGCCTCATGTTGTGTAAGGGTTAACCAATTCAGCATAGTCCTAGGCACCTTTTTCTAGTAAAAATGTTTTTGCAAGTTGAGCAATTGTAAATCATGAATTTTAAATTTAAAAGAAAAAAGACTCCTTTCTAGATGAGGCATCTAATGTCTATGGATGTTCTAAGCAAAACTCCCTAGGGCCCCCCAAACTACACCTTTGTAAAGATGCCTAATTGTCACACCAAAATTTAAGAAAATCAAAGCCCTTTGTAAAGATGCCTTGATTGTCACACCAGAATCTAAGAAAATCAAAGCCCTTTGTAAAGATGCCTCGATTGTCACACCAGAATCTAAGAAAATCAAAGCCCACCAACCACAATTAATCATGCATATGGTTTCAAGGTACTTTTGGGGACAATTCAAGGGAATTTTAGTGTTAAAAAATGGATACACTAGCACTTATGGATGTTGCTGTTTTAAGTGATTGAACAATATTTGATGAAGATTGAAATTGACAATTAATATCCATGGATGTTGCTATCTTAAATTACTGAACAATATTTGATGAGGATTGTAATTGACAATTTACATCTAGTTCTTTTCATGGGTGCTGGAATGTGTTAGTTTTGAATGTTATTGAAAATTTCTTGATGAGATATTAGTGATTATTTTCCATAGTAAGATGGTTATTTGAGAATGTAAATCAATCCATTACCGCACTTATAAATGGTCAATAAACTCTTGTATCAACTTGTGACAAATTTTCTTCAATAAATTGGTTATGGGCTACAAGAGGTTGCTACTATCAATATGGTAAGAGAGTGATTTGTGATTGTAATAGAAACTTCTATTTATTTGCTACTATCAATATCTAATGAGATGGTAATGGAGTAACTAGTGATTGTAATAGAAACTTCTACTTATTATTAATCTATTATAGAAATTGACTTTTTTAGGTTTCGGTGTTATGGTCATTCTAGTTAATTGTGATTAATTTAGGTGATTAAGATGAAAATTGTGGATGTACTTTTTGATGGTTTGGAGGGAGTCTAGGGGCTCTAAACGCTCTTGTGGACTATTTAGGTAGCTCACGTCTAAATATCATAACAAACTTATATTATCTCTAAAAAATCATAATTTCTATTGCTCGTCTTCTTTGTTTCCCTCATACTTGTCTTCAAGTAAGAAAAAAATTATAAAAGTGTCAAGCTATGCCATGATTGTTTCTATTGCTTGTCCTCCTTTTCCTCATACTTTTCTTCAAGTAAGAAAGAAATTAAAAAATTGTCAGATATGCCATGACTGCAAGATTGGTAGATTGGTGTTTGCTTGTAATAGGTTGGCTTAGCCTATTGATTTCTAATTGCACTATGGCAACTTCTAGTTCCTTCCTCTTTATCAAATTTGTTCCTAAATAACATCTTTTTTATATTTGAACTCAACAAATGATCTCTTCTCCTATTTTAAGCTTCAGAAAGGATTCTAAAATTGATTATTATCTTGCAAATTTAGATCTATACCATAGCCCATTGATTTCAAATTATAGGACATGGAGATATAGTTTATACCTTGATGTTCTTCGACTATACAATAATTGTCATATTTTCAATACATTTTTAATACCCACTTCATGTTTATTTTCAATCATTTTCTTCAACAATTTACACCAATTACAATTTTTTATAAAAAAAATTTGGTTCTTTATAACTAGAAACATGTGTTTTTGCGTATGAAAAATAAAACAAAATATTTTCCAGTCATATGTAGTAGTGAAATAGAGCATATAAAACCAATTTCATTGATTTTTGACTATGTAATTATAGCCTCCATCCTTTTAGGAAAAAATTACCTACACTTGATTGAAATTAACCAATTTTTAGTTGTTTTGAATATTCATTCATGGTACAATAATGTGCATTTTTAATACATCTCCATTTAAGAAAAATAGATTGTCTTCCATGTATGTTTGTTCATTATGAAATCATATATTGTTAGTATATATCATCCAAATATTGGCAAATTTAATATGATTTTTTTAAGGGATTTGGTAATATCATTCATTGTGTACTGTTTTCATTTATCAATGGGAATTGTCCATTTGTTTCAAAATAAAAATAAAAATGGTATTGAGGCCGTTAGGAGAGTCTAATAATTGAAGAAAATTTAAAAAATAAAGTCCCATACATTTCATCAAATTTTGGCAGATATGAAGGAATTGGTAGACATACTTACCAGGTTTAAGTTTTGGTGACCATAATGTTTGTGGGGGTTCAAGTCCCTCTTTCCGTATCTATTCCCCTGGGTTATCGGTTCAAGTTTGATAGTGAGCATACTGGCTTAGTGAAAATTGTAAACACGGCAGTCTCAAAATTTGTTCCTTTGAATTATTGGTTAGAATCCGATAGCTAGTATTTTAATGTCTGAATTGAAAAAAAAGATTTGCTAAGTAGCTTTTTGAGAAAAGGTGTAGCGGGACTAAGCTTTTTGATTTGGGTATTCCGACATGCTTGTGTGCTCTTCTTGTCCTCATTCGGACCTCTGGAATTGGTATTGTTATTTGTTGTAGGATTTATTAGAGCATCCCCACCAGGTGTTCTGTGTCCCTTTCTCTATTTGTTTGTGAAACCTCATATACAGATGAGACCTGACGAGTTCTCCAAATGAGGCTTGCAATACAGAATTGGGGCACAACTTTTTGCGAATTCTGTAAAATTTAGGGATACAGAACTTGGAAAAGCTTGGTGCAGTGAAGGTTCCGTATCCCTATCTCTATTTGAGGTCCTCTCCCTAAATTTTTAGGGATAGGGAACTTACTTGGTGGAGTTGCTCTTACTTTGTTTATTGTAGGGGGTGCGACATGCTAATCAGAATGGATGACATTTACTTCACCATAACCCCCAAAATGGCAAATTTTCCCATAATTCAATGAGACCTTTGGAAGATGCTGTATGTGGTTGTTCATTTGGTTTAGTATTGTTCATAGATATTCTAAAAGATTTAGAATTGGCCCAAGAAATTGGCCTTCAAGATCTTATAGTATAACTCATTCTTTATCTTACAAATCAAACGAGATCCTATTGCAGTCATATATACATCTCCAAACTAGTAACAAACCTCAACCATGTTCCATTGTCACCATCTCCATCCAATAACAATTATTTAATCAAAAATAGTTCCAATTACTTGCTTCCAATCTAAAACGGTCCAATTCTCATGAAATTTGACAAATTCTAAACAAGCTTGGATACTTTTAGTGACAAAATTGACTTTTTCTTCAATATGCAAGCCTCCAAGCCTATCAAATTTTACGATGGTTGCATTGTTTCATCACTCGTCTCACTTGAAACTTGCTCTCTAATTGATTTGTATGCAATAATTCCTCCAATTGCAACAACTCTTACCCTTGTCTTCTTCAAAAAGTGAGAACATGAATGGTCTTCTTCTTAGAAACAATTTAGCATTAGGAAGGTGTCTCTTTTGCACTTTTTCAAAGTGTACAAGTCATTTGGCTACTATGTACGTCCTCTATCCCTTCTAAAGCAATAACTCTACATTAGTATGGTTTTCGTGAGGCAAATAATTAATGGCCTTGTCATGCTATAGAACAATATAAAATGTTATAAAAAACTTGCAAATGTGAAGTGACACTCCTACTTTACTAAAGTCACTTACTACATACTCCCTCTGTCCCAAAATAAATCCGGGATTTCCAAATATACTTGTCCCAAATTAAATTTGAAATCGACTATCCACAACTTGATGGACACCAACTAAAGCTAGTTTGAGTTTCCTGAAGCAAAAGAAGCCATGGTTCTACACTCTAGAGACTATATAGCAATTCAATCTTTGCAAACACGATCAAAATGCAACCTTCTAGCCAATCGAAGGCAAAGAATTCAACCCAAAATTATACAAAAATTGCTACTAATAAATCTCTTGTTGAGAATTTTTTGTAGTTGAATCACAATACATTGTCGGAATTGAATAGAAAGGATGTCAATGTACGTCACTCCACCAACATTGCTTAGAGAATGATAAAAATCAATACCACTAGAGCAGTTCCAAAAAGGGCAAAAAAATTTCTATTTCATTGCCCATTTTCAATATGCACAAGTTAATTGTTGATTTCCATTCTTTCACACCTAATGGGACTTCATAGAATCTACAATAACTACACGAGCTCCTTAAAATAGGAACAATTCTTGTGTTAATCTAACCATTTCCAAGATAACCCGAATTTATTTTGGGACGGAGGTAGTACAATATAACTCTTAATAATCCTCACTCTCTCAACTAATAAAACTCTCCACAATAATGTATTAGATTGGCCCTAGGCCCCAGCCTAGCGACATACAAATAACATGAGAACAAATGACCCTCCCTAATTCTATAAACTTCTATGTAGTAATGTGTCAAACCGGGCTCGGCCCTTGGCTTATCAAAAGTTCTATCGTTTTTAAAAGACAATCTGACTCCCTATGGTGGCGTTGGTTAGTCCTTATTTATGTAGTCTTCATTTATGTAGTTGAAATATCACTCTAGGGTGATTGCAAAAAACACTTGTCCTATTTTGCGTCACACTTTGCATGCGGATTTGAGTTTTGGCCATAACTTTTGTGTTTTGGCTCCAAATGAATCAAGATTTATAGTAAAGGTACTCATGACTATTATAAACGTTGCCTGATTTTTTTGTAATTTTCAAAAGTAATTTACTATCCAAAAATAGAGCCTCATTCAATAACACACTTGCCAATTAGGAGTTTTTTAGTACCTAACCACTACGTCTTTTGAAGAATTACATTGTGAAATTTGGTAGGCTATTTCTTCTAATATAAATACACCTTTCGAAGAGAGGGATTTCCAAAATCATGTTTCAATTGTGTTTTAAATTGGTCTAAAGAGTGTTGTATACAAGTTGCATTTTGTAACACATAAATAATTATTTTGGTGTACTTTTTGGTGGATAACCATCTCCAATAAAGGTGTTACATAATGGCCACTTTCTTATTTTTTGACTTTTCTTATTTTTACTCTTTTTAAGAAATTTTCACCACAAAACACCTAATTTCTTGAGATTTGGCACTTTTTTGGTTCTCATAGTTAGAGAATCTTCCTATGGATTTCCTTTGGTGGTTATCTTCATCTTAAAGGTGTATACATTGACTATATCTTTAACCCCTAAAA